>JAQGCH010002257.1:0-13102 GCA_034699485.1 Nanhermannia elegantula
AGAGCTTTGTAAATGTTGAAAAATTCAGAAACTTGAACAGCTGTAACTCCTCCCCTATTAGAAATATTAAAATGGGATATTCATATTTCTATTAAGCATCAAATTCTCTATAAAATAGAATAAAATATTATGGAAATAACTCAAAGTTTTAAATGTGGGAGTAACTAAGAACGCCCACTAAAATTTTTAAACTACGCCCCAAAAAATTAACTCAATTTGATAGAGAATTTGACGCTTAATATAAATATGAAAGTCCCAATTTAATATTTCTAATAAGGGAGGAGTTACAGCTGTTCAAGTTTCTGAATTTTTCAACATTTACAAAGCTCTAGCTCAGCCCCCATTATAGATATTGAAGTGAAATTTTTATATTCTTATTCAGCATTAAATTCTCTACAAAATAGAATAAATTTAATGAGCGTGGCTTAAATTTTATAAAGTTGGCGTTTCTATGTCAACATCACGTGTTGCTGTGTGTTAGGATAAAATGTTAAGATTTAAAAATAATCTACTGGTTATGAGCTTTAAAATGAGCCTTATTCATTTCATTATTCAACAGGGAAAGTATTCAAATTAATTTTTGAAAATAACATTTTTTCCCATAGGTCCATTATAAAATAAATTTTCAAAGTAAAAAATTTCTGTTTTCCCGATCGATGGTGGACATAATTTTCAGGAGATAGAAGACACGTAGGGTAAGCTTCAATTTGATCACTATAAAAAAGTTCCTAAACATGCTGCTATTTTCATTATTTTCCACGAATGTCCTTTCAATTTCATCATAAAAACAAAGTTGTGCAACGTTCTGTAATTTCGCATTATTTTTGTGGATCTCATTACAATTTATTTGTGTTAAAATAAATTTTTATTGGTTTAGAAATTGTTAAAAATAAAGATAATTAAAAATTACAAATTTTTATAAAAATGTATTTATAACGGGAGTCAACCTGTATCTCAGTGTAGAACTCTCATTACACCATGGGTATTGTGCAGGTCTGATTATTAAGTTTAAAAATAAATTCAAACCTCGGAAAACCGAATAATAAGTTGAATCAAAACTTAGAGCGTTTATCATTAGATTGAAGTTCTGAACGACAGTGGTTATATTCACGGCAAATGCCGCGAAAATAAATTATAGCTATTCTCACGGCAAAAATTTTAATATTTAATTACTGTTATGAGCTGGGTTAACCTAGCTCATTCGCGTCAGAGGGTGTAAATTAAAAAATTTTTGAAATTCGCGAGCGAGGTGTGGGGGGGGGGGGGTTAACTCATCGGATTTGATAGACAATTTTTTGGCAGATCAGTAGATTAAAATTTTTTTTAATCAAAACTTTACTGAAGTTTTTCATTAAAATATACGTTTCGCCTATGTTCATTTAATTACATTATATTCAAATGACCAATGGTACAATTTGTTCATTGATTAATTGGTCCACTGGTACAATTGATCCAATGGACATATTTTTAAAAAAAAATTTAGTAAAAATATTGGGGGAAAGTTTAGTTTTTCAATTTCTAGGAGTGGTGTACACCCCCTACACCCCCTTTGGCGAACATTGGTTATGAGTATTTGTAGTGCGACACACTTTGTATGAAATTTTCATTATTTTCATTTGAATATTTGACACATACCCAACCCATCAAAAAAATTTGAAGACTGAACAAATTTAATCTACAATATAACCCGTGAATAATTAATTGGGAAGTAATTTCTTATAATTTTGTCGCGAAAATAGCTATAATTTATTTTCGCGGCACTTGCCGTGAATATAGCCACTACTCATAACACAAACACATAACTATAATTTATTTTCGCGGCAAATGCCGTGAAAATAGCTATAAATTATTTTCGCGGCATTTGCCGCGAATATAGGCTCGGCCTAATCTTAAATACATTATTTTGAAGTAAACTTTTTCTAGAAATCTGTTCAACTGTCTTCATATATAACATCTTTTGGCCAAATGTTTGCCTTTGCCTTAATATCAAAACTTCCACTAAGATTCAAACCCCAATCCTCTGGTAATTGATTATTATTTGTCACTTTAGCTAAAGTTCCATCGGTTTCAAATCGAAAAGTTGCATAACTTCTGGTCATATCTTTTGTATGATTTTTTCCGATAGCGATCACTAAATTACGTATTTTCTTATTCTTTTCTGTGCCGCAAATATCACTGCAATTGAATGGTATGATCGCAGCCACAAATTCTATGACTTGAAAGGCCCCTAAAATTATAATTTATTTTTTTCAATGATTAGAAATTAAATTATAAAATTTTGAATACCTTTAAACAAATCTTTAATAATGATTTGTTTGTCACTGACTTTTTTTGTTGATGTTGTCGTAGAGCCAGAGTTTGTTATCGATGGTTCTGATGTACACTTTTTCTCCGATATTCAATACATTATTTGTTTTTGTGAGATTAGGATCTGTACAATACTCTGATTCAGAAAAAAATGTCCTCAAATCATTATCAACTCATTTATTATAAGATTGTGAACGCATTCATAGCATTAATACAAATATGAAAATAATTTCCAAAAATTGCATTATTTTGTTTATTCTTGAAATGCGTTAACATTGTTAATTAGTTAAAGATTTAATTAATTTAATTATTTTATAAGCTATTATTCTATATGTTATTGATTGGAGGGTAAGTTGAAATTTTTGTAAATATATATAAATATAAAACTGGAATCATTTTTAAATATTAAACTATCAGAGAATTAAAAGCAAACGCACTATTTTTTCAATGAGTATATAGAAAATGAATAAGAGTTTCAACAATAGTACTCACTGTACGATACCTTCAATTTTATAGTAATGCCATTTCCGTTAATTTGTATTTAAATGAAATGATAATAGATTTGACATAAAGTGGAAAATATCTCGAAAATGTTGCCGATAATCTATTTTAAACTTTTACTTCTTTCACATCAATGTTTTGCAAATCCAAATGTTTCAGAGGAAGCAAAAGATGGAATCAATCCAATGCCTGATGTAATCATTGAGACCTTAAATAATGATTTCATCACTAAAACCATAAATGCATTGAATGTTGAACTCGTGGTCACTCATAAGAAAGCCGAAGAAATTGAGTTTCAAATCGAAGTACGAGAAGATTCAGATGAATCACAATTACCAGAAATTATAGGATTTCCAGAAGTGAGACATGAGTTTTGAATCATTATATTTAAAAATGTATTTAATTTTAATTAAAATAAATCTAATATTTAAGAGATATTTGAATGAAAGCAATGAAAATCCTGAAGTGGAAGTCGAACTCATAACTGATATCAATTTTGTGACCAATTCTAAGAAAATCGGTGAAATCGAGTTTGATGTTGAGGTACAGGAAGTCCTTTCTCAAGATGTTTCCCGAGTGCCAGAAATCGTGGCTTTAAATAAAGTATAAATTAATAAATCTTTTTAATCAATTATTTTCTCATTTACTTGAATACAATTCCTAATCATTTAAGGAAAGCAATGAATTCGCTTCAAAAGCAATTTCAAAAAAGGTTCAGTACTTTCAGGCGATCTCTCATGACCTGAGTCTCAATGACTCTTCAAATACGACAAAACTGTTAACATTGGGATCAGATTCTAACACAAGTATAACAGAGACGGACAGCAACACAAGGTTTGTATCATTGACTAACACGACTTTAGTCACAGCACAACAGACGTCAATTAAACCACATTTTAAACATAAATACCCGGTTTGGCCCATAGTTTTGTTGGCTCTGCTCTTCATTATTATATTTATTTTAATAATTTGTTGGTCAGTCACTCATTTATATTCAATAAATGATTTTTTAAAACAATTTATTCATTTGATATTCTCTCTAATTAAAGGCTCATTTCATTACTTTGTGATTTAATTACCGGTGAAGGAGAAGAAGAAATAGCAGAAGTGATACCGATTGCAGGTCTGATTGATTATTATATTTAAAAAAATAGAGTGAATAACTGTTTTATTGAATGCTATAGTGAACGAATCACCCATTTCTGTTTCATATCGAAACATTGAATGTGGTCATTCACATCATATGTGTGCATCACATCCAATACATCAATCACTCCATCCACTCATTCTTAACAATTATTAAAAACAAAAGTTTTATTCTTTTCAAAAATTAACAAAAATTTAGAATAAAATAGAATTCTGTCCTTTTTTGACTCATTTATAAAATAATAATTATTTCTGAATTTAGATTTTTATTCTTTATTAAGGATTAATTGAAATACTTGTATCTGATGTACTGTATCTTGAGCTGATCAGAGTGCATAAACCCATTTTATTAAAATCGATTTTAATTTTATTTTAACATTAATATGATTCAAATTTTTGTCATAAAAGTATTTCAAAAAAATGCAAAAGCATTGTAAATTCGGTACAGTTATATAGTGATACAGTTAGGAGCAGTTTTTCGGTTCATAAGTGCCGATAATTCTGATTTGAGAGGGCATTAGTTGTTACTGTAGTACAAGGAGTTCCATTTTCTATTTTGTCCCCCAAAAACTACCTTGTAATTTATGGCAAAAATTTTTCACAATTATATCCAGGCATAATGTCTTATATTCGTTTCAAACTCTGTATTTTACTTGATATCAATAACGTCTATAAGTGTGATATATATATCACAAAATGGAATTCGCTGGAATTCACAGTGTAGTATATTTTAGTGCTTTTCTAAAATGCAGCGCTAAGCGGCACGCCTTCAAACATGTACCTGTAGTGCAGTTTTTAGCACTAAAATATACTACAGTCAAAGAGGGGCATTGTCATAGTGTCGCAGAGTCACCGAAGAGTTGGTTAGGAGTATGACAATGACCTTTAAGTACAGTTATTTCAAAATTTAAGAAAATTTCTTATACTTTACGGGTTAAAAGAGTTATATTTATGTTATTGAATTGCAAAGCAACGGATGCATTCTTGTAGATGTTTATTTCAATATTTTAATGTAATTAAAATCTAATTATTATTTAAATAGTTTTCACTTTCCTTTTATTGTAATTTTGAAAATATTTTTGAAATAGTTTATTAATTCAAAAATTTAATTCAACTGTTTTTATTTGAAATTAAAACTAATCAAAGATAAAGACCAACAATAGTTTTATACATTTTATTATTTTATATAGAAATTTAATTTTAAAGAATAAATCGAAGATAAACGGTTTCAATCATTAAAGTAATTGTATTTCGAAAATTCTGACTGAATATGAACAAAAATAAAAAGAAACGGGGGTGCTCTGTAGTATAGGGCAGTGGGTTCCCAGGCATTTTTGCTCGCGGCCTACCATAGAGATTATGTGTTAAAATTTTAATAACTTCGTAGAACACAATGTTACACAAAATCGTTTTGCGGCCTACCATTTGGGAACCTCTAGTATAGGGTACGTATTTTTGAGTCTCACGATTATTCTCTTTTATTCTGATTAAGGTTTGGCGCCCGATAGCGCGCAAATTATTGTTACCTAACCCTAACTTACTATTTATACATTAGAATTCATAGATAAATAATCGCGAGACTCAACAATACGTACCCTATACTACAGAACAACCGAAATGGGCGGATGTTATGGTAAGAAAAAGGTAATTAAGAGGACACGTGTTATGAACGAAGTTTTTTGGAATTAATATTAGAATATTTGAGTGTTAAGGAAATTGGTTATACGTTCGAATATAGGGCAATATTGTTGAGTCTGGCGCTGATTCACCTTTATTTTGAGTAAGCGGTACAGTAGCGCGTAAATTATTTCCACCTAAACCTAATTTACTATTTATACATTTGAATAACAAAGGAGAATCAGCGCGAGACTCAACAATACTGTCCTACATTCGGACGTAAAGCCAGAAAATGATAAGACTTGAGAAAACTTAACAACAGTTTTTTGCATTGTGTGAATCATGTATTGAGACCAATAAAATTGTAAACTTCTGTCAATTCTTAATATTTTTGCGATTTTTTGAACACACCTGTTTTGGGGGACAAAATAATTACTACTCATTTCCACAACAGAGAGATACAGGTTATTATGAAAAATTGGATATAAATTTAAAATTTATAATTTCAATAAACTTTAAACTTTCTAATTCTATGAGATAAAGAAGTTAAGAAAATTAGAGTCAAAATTTCTCAACTAAATAAAAAATATTTGTCCACCCTATCTTGTAACGTTCCAAAAGTTAAGCATTTAACCGGTAACCCCAGGACCATAGGTAGAGCCACTTCCGCGCTATGGCAACTTTTGAACGGGAAAGGATAGGATAAAGTTTACTTCACCAAAATGTCCATCTCTATGTCCACTTTAAATTCGTACTTGATAACAATAAAATCGGATAATGTTTCCCTGCCATAAACGGGGTTTGAAATTTTAAAATTAAAATTTTATTTTATGGTGCCGATGAACATAAGTTATCAAATTCAAATTCTACGTATAAAATCACAAAATCAAGTAAAAAATTATGCAATTTGGGAGGGGAACGGGGTTGAGAATAAATTTCAAATAATACGGGAAAATACATGATAATGGGTATAAGAGTTTTCCCAGCACCCAAACCCCAAGTGTGATCAATTTTTGGATTCAGGCTAACGAGTCAAGTAATTTAATACCTAACTTGACCCTTTCCGAAGCTAAATGTAACACTTCTGGCAAACCCGGAATTATTTGAAATTTATTCTCAACCCCGTCCCCCTCAATCAATCACTTATGAATAAATAAATATCTGGAAGTCTTTAAAGCTATTATTATTATAAAATTTGTAATGTTTTTAATGATTTGAGTCAATAGTGTTATAAAGTGGGTCCGGTGGTCCGGGGGGTTCTTGACCAAAGCTTAGGGAGAGTAGAGTTTAGAAATATGGATCCGGACTAAGCTCGACCACAAACACAAACTTATCCGAGATTTGACCAAAAGTAAGTAAAATATAGTAAAAATTGGTTTTAGGTCTTCTCTTAATAAAATATAAAAAAAGAGTTAACGAATTTGGAAATAAATTAAAAGAGCACAGTATTAAGAAATAAGTATATTTTATTAAATTTGATAAAATATTGAATAATAGAAGTTATTATTTTAATAAAAGTTTTATAGTTTGAAAATATTATAATATAAGAGAATTAAAAAATACAAAACACAAATTAGTTGCACGTCTTAACTCCTCTCACTCTAGACCAGAAGTCCCCCCAAAGTCACAAATGCATCAGTATTTGTGACATAACTTTACCCTAAAAATCCAGCTCAAACTGGATTAGAACCACATATTTAGTTAAAAATCATATATTAATTTTAGTGAAAATAAACTGAATTAAAACTCGAATCAAATATCTTAAAGTAAATTAATATTTCCTTAAGTGTAATTTTATATGCTTTTCCTTTTATAAAACTTAAACATTGCCTCAATGGGAAGATATATAATATTCTTCTGTATTTAAAACTTTAAGCAGTAATGAATAAAATAAAATAAAACATTTTCAGTAATGAATACCAACACTGAACAGCACTAATAATGAAGAGTTTAGGTTCGAAAACTTCGAGCCTGAGCCTGGATCTGGCGAACCAATGCTCAAGAATTTTAGAACCTAGGCTTGCCTTCAAATCCTAAAGTCTGAGACAATGTAGAACAAAAAATAAAACAAATATTTTTATCACTTCATAACAATAGTATTGAGAATTTTTATATAAATTAAGTCCAAATAATTCAAAATAACGATTTTTTTTGTAAAATGTGAGCTAAGCCTCACGTCTTATTATGATTTGTTTCATATCAATTCATATCTTTTTATAAATTATCAATTTTTACTCAAAAATTCACTTGATATTTAGTTTTAAATAATATACGGCAAAACGCACACATTATCGCATATTAGCTTTAAATAAACTAATTTTTTTAATAAAAAGTTTCTCAAATACCGGTACATCTGTTTTAAGTACAGTTTAAAATTGAGAAAAAATATGTAAGAAATGCTATTCTCCTAATCTAAATCTTGTTTATTAAAGTGTCCATATTTTTTTTATTTTTTATCTCTGTTTGAAGTGCGGGAAAAATTATTGTAAAATCTTATTTTTAAAATCATCTATTTTCAAAAATTTTGCAGTTACTCATTCGTTTCAACTTTGTTTCTAAACTTAAATTAAGGGTATCTTTCATTAGACTTGAAATTAGAAATCGCATAAAGTATTTCTTATAATTTACTTTAATTCAATGCTAATTAACGATATGAATGCTAAATCTGAAAATTCAAGTTTAAATAATAATTTTCATACTAAAGAGTCCCAAAACTTGAAAGTTAATAAATAATATTTTTGAAAACACAATTTCAACGTTAAACTGAACACCCATTGTATAATTGGTAATAATTATAGTGCAAAAAGCCTTGAAGTCTTTGTACGTCAAGAGAAAAAATGTTTAGTTTTTCAGTTATTGAATTTATTTATATTTTAAACTTTTATATGAGTTTAATTAATATCCAATTATATTTTAAAAATTTTCCAATTATGCTTTAAAGGAAAAATTGTTTAAAAAACAAATCGAATTATTATAAAAAGAAAAATTTATGCCATTGTAAACACAAATTAATGTTTATTATAATAGAGCTATAAATATCCATACAAAGCATATTTTGATACAACAATTACAAACATTATAATCTAAGCAATAGTTTAGATTATTGAGCTTAAATGTATTTTGTGAGTTATATAACGTAGGATGTAATATAATGTATGTTTTCAAAAAATAACAATAGAACAGGAAAATATACATAATTTTAAACTCTTTGTGTTAAGCTTTGCAAGTCTTTAAAGGAATTAAATTTAAATTAAAATAGAATTGAAATCACTAACAATCAGTTCTTATTATTATGTAAATTAGACTAATAGTGAGCAGGAATGCACAGGTGTCACGCATGAGATAAGTCATCTTTCAGAAATTCTCTATTTTCGAGATGTTGTCAAAACGTTATCGATTTCAAAAGATATTTCTTCTCAAAATGCGTTTTTTGCCAAATATTTTATTAAAGTTTTCCCTTTTTTAGATAAACATTAAAAATGAGTAATTTTAATATTGTACAGTCTTTGACAAAAAGGTCTTCCTCGGTTTTTGCGGGTTTTCCACCCTAAACATTAATGAATTTTTGTGAAATTTTTTTTGAGTGTATCATATGTTGCGAAGAAACTTTATACCTGAGAGATGAGATCCGGAACCAAGCGGTTTATCAATGGATACAGGTATTAAGGCATAAGTCTAATAAAAAATTTTTGAAAAATAATATACCGGTAAATTTAATCAAAATCAAAGTTCCTATTTTTCAATTATTGCCTCATAAATTAAAGGGGTTAACTGAGCACTGCCTTTTCAGGATTCGATGTTCTTATGAAGGATCAGCACCACATGGACCACATACAACATCCCTGGTTTTGATTCTCACTGAGTTGACAAGTTTTACTAAAAATAAAATTAATTTGTTTGACATCTTTTCTATACACCTTTAAATTCCCGGAATAAACAAAGAGATCGGCAATGCTATCCCCAATAGAAAGCACAACCTAGCTCAGGCTCAGAGTTATCGAGCCTATGCTCTTCATTAATTATAATGTATTTTTTATTAAATTACGTTTGCTCTGAGTCATATCGCTATAACAAATTGCGCATTCTTTGCAAAACTTATTTACAATAAAAGGTATACCTTAAGTGTCATTAATTGATAAATATTTATTACGTAGAAAAAATGGGAATTTCAGGGAATCATTAATCGTCAATGTATTTATCATTAAACAGAATCATTAGCTGAACAAGTGGTAAAATTTTTATTAAACATTTTATTTTTATTTTGTTTAATAATTTTTAATGCACAAAATGGCATCAATTTATCATTAAGTATGAGATTCACATATAACGGATTCAAAAATTTCATAAATTATGAATCGCTTTCTAAGTATTTTAGAAAAAAACTTATCAAACAACAAATTTTTTCTCATTATTTGAATTTTTATGAAAAAAACCAAACCTGACGTCAATCCCTTAAAAAGTATAACTTTATAATAATAATGTGAAAATTACAGAATAAATTCTAAATATTCTGTAAATAAAAATTAACTATATTTTGGATTAAATAGAAAAAAATATTTACTAAACATATTTTTGTAAAAAACATGTTCCATAAAGTTATTGCAAAAGTTCTATTATGACCATCAATGGACTTCATTTCTAACTGTTTTTCAATGCTAGCCGTCTCAACTTCTATATCAATAAATTGAAGCAATTTATCATTCAAAACATGTTCACACATTACATTTTAAATAATACTAATCTAAAAGGTCTGATACACTAATTGAACAGTTAATTTATTTATAGCTTTACTTTCTAAACAAACTCCAATTAAATTCTTAAAAATCTATGTTAAGATCATTACCTTCTATAAAGAAGGCTTATAAGCCGGAAGAGCTCGCAATTTATTTAATTAGAATTTTATTGTTTTATTTAATAACTAAAAAGCTTAATAACTATTAATAAATATGAACTTGAATTATGTTTGGAATTAAAAGTTTTTATTAAATATAAAGATGTTTTTATTGATAAATTGAGATAGTTTTTGATTTATGATAACTTTTAGAATAATAAAAGTTTATCTTTTCAATCGTGGATAATAAAGCCTTCGAATATGAATTCACTTGTCCTTCTCTGTTAATCGAATTTTAAATTATTATTTTTTTGCGAAGTAAATATTTTGAAAATGTTTTGTTTTCCTTATTATTTACTAATGTGTTTACTCAGTGACATATTTTTTCACAAATACTTAATTGACTGTTAATAGCGCTTATTAATTACAATAAAAGGAATGTTTAGATAACTCATTAATAATGTTATATGTTTTTAAGAGTATACATAGTGATGATATCATATATACATATATTTTAAAACCAAAAACAATTAAAACTTCATTTGATATTTAAATTCTTAATTATAAATAAGCAAAACTACACTTTTTTAAAAAGATTAATTGCTATTTATAAGCCGTTTGCGCGTATTAATTAATTTTCATGACTTTTTTACTTTCATGCAATTTATTGTTCATTTTTCTATTTGAACATTCTTTTAGCATGACTTTGAAAACTTGATTTTATTTATTTATTAGACTGAAGCTCTTTTACTTTCGCTTCTTTTACTTTCACTCAATTTCACCTAAGATTTGAACCTTTCCCGACCTTTTTCAATGCACATCAAAATACCAGTTTGTAGATTGTATACCGACTAAATTATGGTCCACATACAGGTATAATTGTGTGAGAAATACTGACCTTGTCTCGAACTTGAACTCAATTATTTATCAGTGGCGTGTCTGAGAAAAAGATACAATACATACTTGTTCTCTGATTAAAATGCAATATAAGCTAATTAAAGTGTTTGTCATAATTTGATTTAACCTTAAACCCCATAAACCCTAAATATTTTAGATCATAAAACATTTGTGGAGAAGACACTTATTTACCTTGATTGAGGTCAAAAATATATGCAAAATTATTACATTCGTCTCATTTTTTAACCTTTTATATATTGAACAATAATGAATAGATTCGTAATTTTATGAGCTTTTATTATATTTGCAGCAAATTTACAAACTTAATATTGGACTTAATTATTAAGAAAAGTTGCTAAAGTGCTTTATGTAAAATTGTTTCTGCATGTTCTTTAAATATATACAGACTATTTGTACTAACTAATAATTTATTATTTATCCAATAATTATATATTCAATGACTTGAGCTTTAGTCATAAGAATAAGAAGTTTATCAAGTTGTAGCGTACGTAAGTACCCGAGTATTTGAATCCTGCGCACAAGTTTCTAAAGTTTATAGGCCTCTTATATAAATTTTTTGCATATTTCTTAAAATGGTTAAAAAATAAGTTTCATGATCTTATGAGTTGGATTCAAAATACACTTTTCTATATATTAAGCTAAACTGTAATTAGCTATAAGACTATTAAAAGGTTCTTCGATATAAACGGAAATTTGGATTACTCTATAAACTAACAGTTTGAAAGTAAGTTTTTATAAGTTTTCAAATTTGTTAATAAGTTAGTGAACTTTTTTGAAATAAATTATTAATTAGAGCTTAACTTCTTTAATAAGTGGTCAAAGTTTTCAATACTCAAAATTTCTAATAATATTGATATTCTATATTCTAATAATCATTATTAGGGAGTTCTGTAGATTGAGCTTCTATTTTACAATTTGGTCAATAGATTTAATAAATTAGTAAATAGTAGATAAGGGTTTAATTCGGTTTATTTTGTGTGCTAATAAGTATTTAATAATTTTTTGAAAAGCTTGGCTTCAGGGCTTAAATTGTTTAGAAAGTGTATAAAAACTTGAGTTATAATAATTTCTCATCATTATGAGAGCTCTGTATTCACAATAGTTGGTCTAATTTTTAGTTCATTTGTGAGGTAATAAATAAATTAGAAAATAAATAAATATTATTATTTATTACAGTTAGAGTATATAAATGCAAATAAGTGAATAGATTATTGAGAATTGTTCATTTAATTCATTTCTTAATTAATAAACTTATTCTAATTTTCTAAAATGACAAAAACCTCAACTCATCCCTAAATAATTTGAATGTCTTACGAGTTAGATGTATAATATGTGATCAATTATTACATTATTAATATAATGTATTTATCAAATTTACTGTATTTCTATTACTAGTATTTCTTAATATTCTTTTAAATATCATTTTGTATAATAAATAGCTTTTTGTATACCTTAACAAATACAAGTTATCATTTGGTATAAAAACTAAAGTTTTCATCTTTAAAGTAATTTAAGAGAATCACAAAGAAAACAATTAAATAATTATAGGAAAAAGCTACAAAAATGGGTTTACAAAAAGCGTTCAATTCTGTTTTAATACTCATGAATATGATACTATTGACGTCAACTAAATTTTTTATCTTAAAAATCTGTAAATTAATAAGTATTTCTAAGAAAGGGTTTTATAAATTACTTACGAGACAAGTACAATAGCTAACAGAAATCCATGTTTTATCAGTTTTGATCATAATCCGTGAATATAAGTTCATATATAATGTAATT
>JAQGCH010002258.1:0-13093 GCA_034699485.1 Nanhermannia elegantula
TTTAGCATTTAGTTATCCATTATATGCGTGGCCTGAGATATGCAGTTTATTCGCAAAGGGCTTCAAATACAGGTGCAAAAAATCCGGTGAATCAAAAAATAATTTGAGTAATTAATATAAAGGACATTATATACAGTGAAAGACATTGTCTGTACAATATGTTAGCACTCAATGTTAATTTGATGATTATTTGTGATGATTAAGACTGAATCAATTCATTCATTCAATCAAATATCGAAGTTTACAAATAATCCCTAATTGAATACGTATTTTTGCGCAGTTTTGTGTAAGTTAACAAAAATTAATTAATTATTTGTAACTCTAATACAGTATATATAAATTAAAATGAGGAAAAAGTTGATTAGTAAAAATTTTATTTATATTATAATCAAAAGCATTTTACTTACATAAGAGTAAGGCTTAATTATAACATACTATTAAAAAATGTAGAAAAGGCACATCTTATTTAATGTAATGAGTTTAGAACTTCAATTTATTCATAATTTATAGCTTTTGATTCATCTATTTATTATATTCAGTAATAAACTCAAATTTAAAAACCAATCATTTTATGTTCAAAGTATGAATCTTTTTGTGCCAAAACATTTTTTTGTGTCAAATCTTTTGGTTCATGACTCAAAACATAACTTTTTATGAATAGGTTTAAGTTCTCAACTCTAAACATTGTGTTTTCCGTATTTATATCTAAAAGAAATAATTTTTTAAAGCCTTACTTTTATGCCTTTTATGTTAGTTAAATGTTTTGCGTTGTATTTTAAAATTGAAAAAAATATTTTCTAATAAACATTTTGATGATTTTAATTGATTTGATTAAATATAACGTTTTGTATGGAACATACGCTGACACTTAACAAACTCTGATAAACTCTCAAACTGGTGCTTAAGAATTAATATTTATCAAGTATTCACATTATTAATATATAGTGTGAAATATTAAAATAGACAGATTTTAAAAGTGACTGTAATATCTTTTTTAAGAATTTATATTCTTAACTAACGCGATATAAATAAATTTTTGTTTATTTTAAGATATCCTTAACAACGCTCAACAATATCCATATCATTAAGACTAGTATTATATAAGCTGAATATAATATTTTATATAATAAACTTTATTTAGATTATTGATTCGCTTTAATTGATAAATCATGAAAATAAACAATTTTATGGTTTAAAATGCGGGCATATTGTGATTCAGGGCTAACTCAATCATTGTTGATAATTAAAATTAATTCTGTGACGAAATTGTAAAAGTCGTTAACATGGATAATAATTATTATAGAAAAAAGTTTTGAATCAATTGTATGCTACTCTATATCCTATATAAATGCATAAGTTAAATAAAACAGAGGTTATTGAATATGATATGAATTTAAGGTAGCTCAACAGCATAATTCATATGAAAATGTTTTAGCTTTAAATTAACGCAAAATCTATTATCATATGTTAACAAATAAAAAAATCTTTATTTAAAAATTAGTCTATTCTCATACATGTACAATGATGTCAAATAAAATCTGCAAAGGGATGAAAAGTCTGCTTTTCAGGGTATAAAATTGAAAGCAAAATAGTTTAATGTATAAGTCTATTGAAAATTTTTTTCTTATTATTTTATTATGAATGTTAAACTTTTAATGAATAAAAGTTGAAAAATATACGTTTTAATAAACTTTTTTTACTGAAATATCTATAATCAGTTATA
The DNA here is from genome assembly GCA_034699485.1 of Nanhermannia elegantula. Classification (NCBI taxonomy): domain Eukaryota; kingdom Metazoa; phylum Arthropoda; class Arachnida; order Sarcoptiformes; family Nanhermanniidae; genus Nanhermannia; species Nanhermannia elegantula. The sequence continues at coordinate 1,724 of JAQGCH010002258.1, forward strand.
AAATTAGAGAAAAGTATTTTTAACTAAAATATAGTGAAAAAGTTTTGCAGATTTTATTTGACATCACTGTACTACACAATTAACACATTTTACACATGACATATAAATATAATGACAATCGATATCAATGTTTTAAAAATCTCTATTTTGCTCTCAAACTAAAAGTTATTCAAATAAATTATTGAATTTTCGAATTTTCAAATTCTATTTTATATATTAAATAAGCGATAATATTATTGTTTGTTTAATTACATTTTTGTTGAGTTGAATACAAAATTAACTTTTGAAAATTTAAAACTTTGAGCTAATCTTTAAACTGCTTGAATTGTTGAGTCAAAAATGTGAACCGCAATCACAAAAATTTTATATAATTTTTGTTAAGCGATTCATGAGCAACAATAATCTTACTTCAATTTTACATTATTTCACATTATTTAATATGCGGTAATTAAAACCCGAAATTGAAAATTTAATTCTCAATGTTTAGCATTACAGATATGCTAGTTTTAAAGGTAATCAGAAAAAACATTTTGATATCAAAATAATCGATAACTTCTTAGAAAATAAAATTTAAAAAGATATTTCACGCAGACATGGGGTTATCCCTGTAAAAATCTCACTGGTTTTCAACATGTGCTTCAGTGAGATCTCCTCTCATTAGGGAGTTGGCTCATGAAAATGTTTTTTTAATGTGTATTTGATTCTCTTTGAGTTCGGAAGACTCGTCAAAAATTTTTAGAAAAATAATGTCATTTCTTTACTTTTGATGAAAATAAAATAAATATTTTTGGCAGAAATTAATTTTTGTATAGTATTTTGTAAAAACTTACCTTATAAAACTATTGGTTTGACTTCAAAACATCTATTATAATAATAATAATAAAAGTTTATTCATTCGTAACAGTCGATTGAATTACAATAATTAAAAATTTTCAGTTAAAAAAGTTGACAATCATTTGATTTGACAACCTTTGAAAGGTTATGTTTTATTTCTTATAAAAACAGGCAAAGAGTTAAACAAATTGATGGTATAAATGAAGAAATTTTTGTCACAAAATTTAATTCTAGTGTGAATTTTTTCGATGATTAAACCATTTCTGGTTTCCTTAATGACAAACATACTTTTTCATACAAATGGACAGTCATTATAATTATAAATTTATTCAAATATCAATTTTAGCATTTTTAAGTCTCTTCTCAAAGCTATAGGTATTAAATTAAGAAAAGACAGTCTTTTATTATAATAAATTATGAATCTTTAATGTATGAATAGTTAAATCTTTTATCTATTATACTAATAAGTCTTTGAATGGATTCTATCTTTTAATTTGATTAGTGTTAGAAATCAAAATGAATTTAAAATAATCTATTATTTGAAGGATATATACTTTATATAACTCAATTAGTATAGTATAACCAAGGCTCGGATAAATCGGGAATTCCCGATTTTTATTCTTAAGGGCAATTTTTGGGAGATTAAGGCAAAAGGCGTTTCATAGTGTGAAGACCTTATATTTAAATTTTTAAACTCCCGATTCCCGATAAACTCCCGGTTTTTGATTTTATTCCTGATTTTCCCCATTATGATTTTTCTTCCCGATAATGTCCCGATTTCGAAAAAATTAGTAATAAAATTTGGTTTCAATCCCATTCTGAGCAAAATTTAACAAAAAAAAATAGCTTTTATGCAAAAGTATATTGAAAAAATATAATTTTTTGAGTTTATTCCTTTAATATGCTGTTAGAATTTTTTATGGTTCTAATGAGATAGTAATTTATATTCCGTAATGGCTAAAGGGGTATAAGGTATGATACCACCTTTAGATTTTGGTCGAGGATAACCTCTCAAACGACAAAAAATTCACAGCACAGCCTAATTTAGAAATAATTGACTCAAAACCATCTTTTTGTCCGTATTTGATTTTTTGATGTTTCTAACAAATCAAATCAAAATTAGCATCAAATTGAAAGCAGTTTTAAAGCGATAAATAACGTGTTTGGAAAATACTATTTACCCACACCCGTCTAGTTTTTTTTAAACTTTCATGAAGTTAGTTGAACCTTAAAGGTTAAATTCATGTTTTATTATATTAAAAACCAAAATAATTACTTATCGTTAATGTTTATTAAATTAATGAATATTTTAGAAAATAGTCTGACGTCAAATTGATTTTTATGAAAATATCTCAGGAAATTCTTTAAGATTTTACCCACACTGCCTCGGTAATTTAGAATTTCTGATAGCACACCAGTCCTCAACGCCTGATATCTGTAATTTAGTAATATATCCCTGTCCTGCACTGTATCATTCCATTTGAAACCCTCTTTATAAAAGTAGTTTTTTTACTATAACATTTTTCCGCCACAAAGATTTAAAATGATGCTTTTTTATCAAAAATAAACTATCCTATACTATAAGTCATTAGGTTTCAATATTTAATCATTTATAACAATATTTGTTTAATATAATTGAACGGTAGCCAAGTTCCCGATAAACTCCCGATTTTAGAGATTTTGCCACCCGATTCTCGACCGATTTTCAAAGTTTTACTTCTCGAAAAATTCGAGACTTGAGTATAACTTGTAAAAACACAATCTTTTAATTGTAGCCCATTTTCTGATGTATGAATTGAAAACAGTCTGTCTGATCATTAAACGAAAGTTTATTATCAATTATGACTCCCAATGCTTATGTTTGCGCATTTGGGGTATAGTCTGACCATCGATTTTATAGAGGGGAAGGTCTAAACCTTTTTAATACTAAATCTTAAGTGAACTGATTTGAATGCATTCAGTTTAAGATTGTGATCAGCACTCCATTAATTGACTGAATTTAAATCTGTCTGAAGTAGTTCTGTGTCTGATTTTTTTTATAAATAGGTTTAATTAATGGGCTATCCTCTGAATATTAGAAAGGTTTGGAAAATAAAATTGATGAGTTGGATGACATATATTTAAATCTATGTTAAATTTAGCACAAATGTAATGCTTATATAAGTGTATTGTTCCATATTATTCCTCAAATGCTTTATAAAACTTATAAATGATATTTAATTAATATGAAAAATACAGTAATAAATTGATTTTCATGTTGAATGTTCATAAAAGTGCTCATAAAAGTTGTCATTTAATTTGACATTAAGTAAATTGACCAACGATTAGAGTATTTCAATATTATATCTTTTAAATAAAAATATTGAATATTTTGAATAACTAATCAAGATTTGGATTAAATAAACCAGACCTTCTATTTGTGTTTTAAAATCAGACACAAGTGCTTTTAATGATCTTTTAAAAAAATTGTTACAATACCAGTACATGAATTCATTTTCTATAAATTTTTTTAATGAAAAAAAATTTTGATTTATTTTTTTGCAGTAATTATAAGTTACAGTTATTTAATAGAAAAATATGCTTTTGATAAACTTGAAGCTTAAGACAATCGGTTATCTTTATTTATATCAAAATAAAATTTTTAGGTTTCCTTCAAAGCAATTAAAATGAGAATAATACAGATCATTACTAAACTTTACATTAAAAAAATCTGTTGTACACCTTAATAACATAAAAGCTAAACCATTAATCATGTTTATCATACTTTTACAATACTTTTTACTTTCATTTTGCATTAAAACAGATCATAGACTCAATACAATAACAAAAATGATGCAAATTAAAGAAGAGAGTGGTATAGAATTGCTTAAGAAACGTGAGACAGAGATGTATCAAATTAACAACGAAATTAAGAATATGAATGATATTTATAAAGGATTGGCGACAATAGTCAGCGAACAGAGCGTTTCAATCGACAGCATAGAAGCTAACGTTGAAGACAGTGCAATACAGGTCTATGAGAGCACAGTTGTTCTCGAGAGTGCAAAGCGGAAGAAAATTTCTTCAAGAAAACGAATGTTCTTTTTCGGTGGAATTTTATTTATAATGTTTGTTATTGTACTCTCAGCTCTGATGATTGATATCTGATCCCAATCAAGTCAATCGTTCAATAATAATCACTTAATTTCAATATAACTGTACTTTTGTCGTCTCAAAAGATTTAAAGCAGGAAAAGAGTAAAATAATTATTTTAAAGTCTCCATAAATTAGTTCAATAAAGAAATTTGTCAAAAATATTATTTATGAGACTCATTAAAAATATTTATTAACTGTTTTATTTAATAATTTTGTTTTTTAACTTTTTAATAATCATTCATTTTTTATGATTCGTTTTTTGAAAGATGGGGTTATTTTGGAAAACAATTTATTTAATTGTGAGACTAAGGTTTCACTTACTAGAAATTAAATCTATTTTATAACTTTTGACTCTCTCTTTTCACATGACAACTACAAATCGATCATTTTTTACAAATTCCAGGAGCGGTACAGGTTTTTTGCAGATGCCAGTCATCTGTGGCTATAGTTTATTATTAACTTAAAGTTAGTTTGAGTTCACATTTAAAAATAAAAGTTTTGTTCTATTGTTAAAGCTTGAGTTGAAGCAAAATTGAAGTAATTTGATTAACGAAAAGTTATATCGTGTATAAGCTCTGTTGTATTTAAGATTGTATTAATGCCTACAAAATGCTCTCAATTATATTAGCTTTTTATTAGTGAACTGTCAGGGAATTAATCAATTGAGAACAAATTTTTAAAAATATGCTTTCAATATCGGAATAATACCTTACAAAAAGTAATATTTACTTTTATCAAATCACAATTCAACTCACCTCAAACCTTAACGATAAAGCTTTTAAATATGAACTTAATCTAAATAAAAGTTAGTGACAAACCATAATCAAAGTTAATGACTTATATTTTTAAAATACCCGAAATGTTGGCATTTGTAAAATTGGTAGAGTTAGAATAGTACAGTGAAACCTCCATAAGTTAAAGTCGTTTGGGACCAAAATTTAGCTTTAAGTTAGAGAGGTTTTTAAGATATAGAATAAGGCATTGATTCTAATTTCTCATTCATTAATTGCTTTTAACTTATAGAGGGTATTGAACATAGGCTATATTTAACGCGTGGAGGTTTTACTGTATTATGAAAAAGGTGAATAAAGTGTTTTTATAAGTTATTTTATATCAACTCAATTCTTAAACAATTTAGAAATTTAAAATTTAATATAAAACTACTTGATTTAGAACTTAACCTATACAATATGTAACTGTCTACTATCAAAATTAAAACTCATTTTCAAAATTTTAATAATTTTTTAGACATTTTTCAAAAATATAATTATAAATATATTGATGTATTCCTGAAGTAAATTATTTCAGAAATAATAGAATTGCTGAAATCGAAAAACTTGTTATGCATGTATGAAAATTGAATGTTATAATATCATAGAGTTTTCTATAGAAGCTGCGACAGACTTTGTTTTCAAAACGATTTGCTAAAATCAGGGTAAATGAATTCGAGGTCTAAATGTATAATTTACAAATGCTAAACGTTTTCTGACATATCTGTGATGAGAGGTGAATAAAATAAAGTAAATATAATTTCTTTTGAAAATCTAGAGTTCCTGATTTGTAGTTATGTTAAATTAATTAATTTTCAAAATAATAAAGCCATTAATTTGAAAATAATAAGGTCAAAACTCACATTTTCTGAGACTATTTTTCTGAAAACGCGTTTTACACCCAAAAAATGTCAATTTTGTGACTCAAAAAAAATTTGGGGGGTCAACACCTGGGCAACCCTATGCCTTGTCTATGCATGCTCTGAATTAATGGTTATTTTAACGATTTTAACTAACAGTAAGTTATTTTTTGTATTTTTATATTTTTTTCATTTATGATTTTATTTTATGATTAAGATCGAGTATCTCAGAGATACAATTTATTATATTAAATGGTTATAAAAATCTGTTGAAATAAACAATTCCTTAATTATTTTTAAACCATACCTAATTATTGACATAAGAACAGAATTATACATTTCCTCAAACGGCTCAAACCAGTATTAAACTCAAAATTGAAAATTCAATTTAAAGCATCAATTTTCTGACAGTAACTTTTTTAATATAAATAAGCTAAAGGAGCACATAATTATATAATTTTAAAATATCTAATTGAATTTGAAGCAAATTTGCTTAAACAGATTATCAGGTTTAATGACCGAAACCTCAAAATGTCAAAAGCGTGAAAAACAACATAAAAACTTTAATCGCAGTTTAAATTTATTCATAAGTTCAATAATAAAAGATTGATTCTTCTTAAAAAAAATTAGCGTGAGTTGAAAATAGTTTATAACTGTAGTGCAAGTCTAATATGATATACTAAGATATTTTTTATTATCAAATTAATATAATTTCAGTTTATTTCAATACATATACTTTAAGCTGTCTTTAATGCCATTATATTAAATCAAATCTGAAGTTTCTATTTAGGATTGATTGTCATATTTAATGAAATGATTATCTATTTATATACTACTTTAGTGCAGGTATTTATTAAAAGTTCTTTACTCTATTTTTATAGTCATGAAGCCATTTCAATTTGATGTCCATTTTCTTCAATTGTAATCTCAAACTCATTGATACAGTATTTGAAACTAAAATTTTTGTTTAAAATATATTTCTCACACATATTGAACATAAAAGTGAAAGTTAATTATGTTTAATATGTGTAGTTATGATATGAAGAATATACCGGTATTCGTGAAGAATGAGATCTAATATTTTAAAAGATTAAAGCTTACTGTGAACCTGTATAGCGGCATATTCTCACAAAATTAGGACATACCGTCCATTTATATGATATTTCAGGACATCTAACTATACATATTAAGCACATACAGTATTATACTTCATGTTATTATTTCAATTAACTTTTACTTATGAACATCACTCCCGAAACAATTTATTTAACATTAATATTTTGTCATTTAAACTCTTCCGGATCTCATATTACTTTTCGGTTTGGTTTTATCAGTGAATAAATGTGTTTCGTTTTCATATGAGAAATGAAAATCAAAAAGAATAATTGGATTTTATAGGGCGTTGTCAGGGAATAGATTAATCTTTAAGAATAAGATTATCACAAATAATAAGTTTTATATAAATAAGTTATTATTCATTTTAATACAAAACTTTTTGATATGTTTTATCGTCTTTTCCTTCACATGAAAAGATTTTATGAATATAATTACAATATTGCATAACAGACAGAGTAATTATTTTGTCAGTTATTTTTTAAATGAAAGACAACTTATTTATTGAGTGAGAGCTTAATTTAAAATACAAAGAAGTCCAGTATTTAATAATAAGCCTCACTTCCTTTGGCTTAGAAATAATGTGGAAATTGTTTGTGAAAATATTTTTTATTAAAGTCAGTCAAAAATAAGCTAAACTTCTCTCTAATTTCCATAATTTAATCATAATTAACAGGATAAACAATGTCAAGCATTAAACAAAATATAGTATTACTTTGAGGTAACCGTAAAGGTAGCCGTTTGTTTAGATGGCGAATAAACTAAACACCACTTTTAATTATAATTTTTAATGAACTAAAATGAGGTGATTTACAATCGTTAAGATTATTAGATATAGAAATAATGAAACTTTCATGACATATGAATAATGCTTACCTTTGACTTACATCACAAAACGTTTGATTTGTCGATAAACTTATTCTTTGAAGAATCGGTAACCTATAAATTTGCATTTTTTTATAAGAGATTAATAGATTTTGTTTTATTATTTTAAAAATTATATTGTCTCTAATGTTTAAATAATTGTGTGACAAGATTTTGATTATCTCAGCGATTCAAAAAATTATTGTGAAAAAGTTGAGATTTAACATAATTTTAGTTTAAATTATTTAACTTAGTTTTTAATAGTAATCATCATTAAGGCCTACAATTAATGTAAATTATTTTCATTTGACACGAAAGACATCAAAAATATAGGTTGAGTTTAACTATAGTTATAAATGATGATCACAAGAAATCTAAAATTTATTCTATTGGTTTTTATATTTTTCGATAATTATTACGATTAGATATAATTTGAGAAGTATTGTAATGAGAAGAAAAAGTGAAATTCATTAAAGCAAACTTATTCTACGTATAACAAGAAGTCTTATCGATTACTGACCTCTTTTTGAGAGACTAATTATGGTATTCTCGTAATACCACTTCAGGGCATTGGTGGGGCATTTATGGTGATTATTGTGATACTTTTGTGTTTCAAGTTCAGAGATATAACGGTTCAGTCACTCTTTCAACGATTTATTTCTTCGCTTTCTCTTCCAGTTGACTGTCAGATATTCGAGGGATAAGTTCATAAAGATTTTCAAGACTTACTCAAAATGACTGCAAATCATATTTTGTTCAAAGTGTTTACAATTACTATATTCACTGTTTTAGTGATTGAATGCAAATTGAATGTGAATTTTACTTCAGTATTAACGCCATACACAGCTGCAGAATCTCAATATTCTTCGCCAATTCTTGCGCAAAATATTCAATTAGTTCAAAAATATTCATCTCCAACACCATCATATTCATCACCTGCTTTGCCATACGATTCCCAGCTATTGCCATATCCATCAGTAACAGTACAGCAATCACCTCAATCACCTCAATCACCTTCTTACGCTGACAATGCATACGCATCTACAGAACCAGACCCAGTGTCTTACAAGTAAGTAAAGCTCATTCATTTTTAAGGATTGATTAATCAAAAATTAGTACAGTTTCCCAAAATTGTGAATATAGAAAATGATTTATGTTAAGCACACAATTAATTTGTGGTGCACTTGATTTTCGAAAAAATGGCTCAATTTTGAAAGATTTCTGACCATATTTTATAAAACTATGAATAGGGAATCTGTTAAAAGTTTGTTATTAATACAATTTAATACAATTTTGTTATTAGTAAAAACGAGTTCAATAATAAATCTGATTTTTCTATAACTATTAATTATTCACACCTAATGATATTTTTAATAGATTTTATTTTAAGTTATTATTGTCTTATAAATAGTTTTATCTGAAAAATTATGATTTATTAAAATGCAATAAAAAATCTATTAACAGCTTTGCATTGCCGAAAGCATTTACCGGTCCGTTAGAGCCTAACAATCTGTTAGCTCAGGCAACACGTATTTTTGAAAACGTAATCATAGGTCCCACTTCGTTAGCCATCTATAAAGATTACATATATGCTGGAACTGCAGGAGGAGGCGTATATCGCGGTAATCTTCGTACCGGTAATGCCACCAGAATTGCAAAGATAGCTAACGAACTCTGCGAAAGCAAACCATGGGATGCATCTATTTGTGGTCGACCGCTAGGTGTTAGAGTTGATTCTTCGGGAACTGTATATTTCGTTGACGCATACCTAGGCCTTCATGTGATAGATGTGGTTGAAAATCAAGTCAAATTAACACGACTGCTATCTCTTGAACAAGTGGGCGGTAAATATATGGGTCATCTTGTTATTGATGAAGGAGCGGGTTCTGCAGGTGGTAATGTCTTATACATCACTGTTGCAAGCACTAAAAGAGATTTAACTCAATGGACAGCAATGATCATAGAGCCCGACACTACTGGACTTGTTGTTAAATATGATATCGATTCGGGCTCTTTCGAAATAATATGGGAAAAGTTATGGTATCCGACAAGTATCGAAATAACTGATGACAGAAATTCTCTTCTTGTAGCAGAATTTTCTTCGCGTCGAGTTTTAAAACATTATATCAAAGGTATTCGAAAACTTTTAATATTAATAAACATATATAATAGTATTGATTAGTATTGACTCTTACAAGTAATCGTCAATTGTAAAAACCTATTTCTAGTACTGGTATATAGGCATACATTACATTGGCCATATATTGGTTATATGTTTACATATATAATTCTTATGTATAATTTATTAATTTCCTGATTGTTTTTCACTTCATTTATACTCAAAGAATACAGAAACAGCTTTATATAATTGACTCGCGAGTGAAACTGAACCTTATAAAAATTGAAAATAATATCAATAAATAAATAATCGTAAACTTAGATTAAATAAAGAGAAGTCTAAAGCTCTCAAATTTAATTTACGAATTGAATTAAGAATTACAACAGAATTAAAGATGAAATTTATTTTTGCTAAACATATAATCATTATAATTAAGAAAGTATTTTAAAACTGTTATTCATGCACTTCAATTAGCTTATAAGAACCACTTCCTTAAAGAAGTGCAAGATATGAATTAGCACTGCTATTGTAATGTTAATAGAGTATAAGAATGCTTAATATGTTAAATATATATCCTTTTGTTTAACAATATTGTATAAGTAGTTATCTTTAAATATGTCATTGTTTTAAATGTTTTTTCTATTTGTTATCAAATTTAGGGCCGAAAAAGGGAACAACAGAGATATGGGCAGAAAACCTTCCGGGAGAGAGTGACCATCTGTTAAGAAGTTCTGACAAAACTCGTGAAACTTATTGGATGCCAGTCGTGAACGCTAGAAATGAAAGCAGTACTAATTTACTCGATTGGATGAGTGATAAGCCGTACTTAAGACAAGAAATTCTTGAGCAATACTCTAAAATTGGTAATACTGTTGAAGAGTTAGGACAACAATATAAGAATGAAAAGTTAGAGCGTTTGGGCTTCAGTATGAAAACTGGACAACAGTTTTATACACAAAATATCGCTAATAATTATGGCTTAATATTAGAATTAGATGCAAGCGGAAACATAATCGGATCCATTCATTCCACTGATGGCGTCAATAGTTTTATATCTGAAGCATTGGAAGGTGTCAGTGAAAATCCGGCCGAAAGAGTCCTTTATATCGGATCTTTTGGTTATCCATATATTCTCAAACTGATTGTCAAGAGACCTATATATGATTTGCCTATTTTTAATACTTTAAAGACCGAAGACTCCAATATTGAACTCGATCATAAACAGGGTCTTCAATATACCGCTTATTCAAAGCCACTAACTTTCGATCAGTTAAAGTTTGTCGATATTCCGACTCTATTGAAGTCGTGGCAAACACTGCAACAAACAGAACAAATTCAAAACAAACACTAAAATAAATTTCTTTATTAGAAATTCAATTTACTTTTTACAATAGTTATAAATATTTTTATTGAGTTATAATTCTGTTTTAATTGAGAGCAAATAATTTCATTTATTAGCGAAAAGATTGTTTCTGAAAGAATTTATATTCTGTTCAAATTAAGTTAATTTATAACCATACCTGGACAAGGCATAGGGTTGCCTAGGGGTTGACCCCCCCCCCCAAGGTTTTTGAAAAATCAAAAAAGCATAGCTTGGTCCCCCTTTGATTTTTTTTCTCAAATATTGAAAAAATTTATATAATTTATATTCAATAATCAATATTTATATAAAATT
>JAQGCH010002259.1:0-13087 GCA_034699485.1 Nanhermannia elegantula
TATAATGTTTGAAATGCTATACACATAAGTATATATTTTAAAAATCTCGCACTTTTGGGTGAAAAGAACTGTACATAGCCATCAAATGTATGGGACAAGATTTTAATTTAAGTATTTATAGCATTAAATTGAAATTCAAAGAAAGTAATTTTTATTAAATTGATACCGAAGCTGATATTCAGTTATATATTTATTGCATTATTATAAATAAAACATTTAATAAAAATCAAAATATAAACAAATCTGGTTTAAGGAATATGATTAATGAATCGAATTATAATCTTGTTTTTCTGAATATTAAAAACTTGATATCATTATCTCGGGAATTAAATAGCTTTGAGTTCTCTACCATTGTGATTCTCCGAATAATGTTTACATAGTTTTTTTAACTGAACAGTACCGTACATTTTTCTATGTCTGTTTCGAACTAATAAATATATATAAATCTAAAAAAATATAAAGGAATGCGCTTTTATACAGATAGTGATGTTTATACAGACAGATTCTGATCTTTTGATATTATAATTGTAATGATTGATCTTTGATTGATATATTCCTTTAATTTAAATTGAGAATAAAAAATAAACTGAAGGACATGGGTCTGCACTATCTAGAATTAGAATATGTATAAAATATGTATAAAATATGTATAAAATATGTACAGAATATGTACAGAATATGAATGAGACAATTCTATTTGAATGTTATGCCTTCATTTAGAAACTGTGTATTTAACAAATATAGTTTGTATATAATATAAAGATTATATTCTAAAATTTAGATTTATTCTTATAATAGATTTATAAAAAAGTAATAATTTATTATTTTATTTATTAGATCTAAAAATGTATTCGGACCATAATTAAATGCTGTACATGAAACAGATAAGGTTTTTAAAGATATTTTAAACTGCAGTTTATTATTACTGAAATATTTAAAATTGAACATTGTATTGAAAAACGTATTATTTTATATAACGACAAAATACAGTACATACAAATGGATTCAAATAAAAAATTGGTACGATTTAAATAATATAAAAAATGAATTCAAAAGGTTTTGAGATGTTTTGAATTTTATTTTCTCAACATTTTAACTCTCAATTTGATATACTAAACATTTTAAGTTTAATATTTAAAAGTAGATTTTGTAAAAGCTTTTTAACATTCCTTATGGTTGTGTGGAATTAAGCAAAATTTTAGCTCATTATCAAGTACAGTGGTTGTGAAAATGTTAGTTTTCAAAATAAGTTAATTCAAAGACTATAGAATATTATATTCAATATTATATTCATTATATGTTTAATACTTATTTAAAACAATTCAATTCATTTTGTTTGAATGTTTAGCGACTAGGCTTTCAATTTCCAATATAAACACTTCACAAACGACGACATGAAAAATTGGTTCATTTTTTGAATAATTAAAAAAATCAATTTGGACCTGTTTTGTGTTGACACACTCTAATGTAACTGTAGTAAAAGCTTTTTGTTTAGAAAAGATTGAAATTTGTTTTAATCGGTAAGAATAAGCGCATTATTATTATTTATTTGCGCATAAATCATGATTTCCTTTTATGCATATTTAACGTTATTATAATTTCAATGAAATTTTTTTATTTTTATTTTATCAAAAAAGTTTTGGATTAATTTAATCGGGTTATTGGTGAAGTCCAATAAATTCAATTTTGTGCATAAAAACTCAATTTTAGCTGAAGATGAGAAATAGAAATCCAATAAAATTCTCATTAAATATTTGCGTTAAGGATACAATTTTTTTAAAATTTCTGTGATTACAAGTATTTAAACTTCTGACTGGAATGAGTGGGTCTTATTCCAAAAGATGATTATTTTCTTATAGAGTAGCTCTAACTCAAAGTCTAAGATTACCAGAATTTAGAAGCTTTTTGTCGTTAGTTCTCAGTTATCCACCAATTAGTATAACCGGAAATTACAAGATTGCTCACAACAGGCCTTTTCGATCAATACCATGATTGCATATTTCTCGAATTCCCATCAAAATCACAAATATCTAATAATATTATATTTATTTCTCTGTGTATAAAAATATCTTAATTTATGACAAATTTCTTTTACGCGTAATTATGTATTATTTTTTGCTATTATCTTAAAGTAATGTATTTAACTGGAAGACACTGATAAATATTAACACAATATCAATCACAGAATAACTTACAACTGTGAGAGTTTATGTGAGAGATTAATAAATAATATTTATTTTAACCTTTTTTAGAATCTACATAATAACTCACAGATTTTGTCTGTATATCTGTCTGTTTATGCACTCGAATACTGGCCACTATAGAACCGAACCAAAGATATATTCTGTTTTTGTACACTTGAAAGGTGGACACTGAACTTTTATTTTCCAGAAAAGTAACCAGTGGTCGAGTTAGCGAAGCAAGGGCTACGCCACCATTGCTTTTCAATGGGAAAATCAAGAGATACGTTTCCAGTAACCAAAAGTCGAGTATTTTAAACATAAACATTAATATGAGGCTTTATAACCTTCGGTTATACTAATTTTCCCCGTCTATCTGAACGAGCCCGTAACTAGTAACAATATAAGTGAAATTCGATAATAAACTCTGTGCAGTTTATAACTAGCTTTAATTTAATAGTTCCAAGTCTAACACTAACTCGTGAGCAATAAACAAAATCATGACTTTGTCGGAAATCCGGCATTTTCTCTGTTGGAATTTTAATTTGCGTAAATGAAAAACATTTGCTTTTTCAATTCGCAGAAAAGTAATTGATTCTGATTTACTGTTTTGTTTGTTTTTCTTATTTGATATACTATATCACTGATGGCCAAGGGAGCATAAGCCCCTGACATTTTGGTAGAAGATACCCCCAAAATATCAATCGATTTTCCCAGTGAGCCAAAATCGAAAATAAGTTTCGCGAAAAAATCCTTTATTCCCCCCTTTGATTGTTTGAGCTTTTGAGAGAAAATCCAAAATAATTTTTTTTTAAATGAATGGACTCAGATATGTTATTTAGCGCCAAATTATCATTAATAAAGGTTTTAAAGCGATAAATAACTTGTTTAAAAAAATACCCGCCGATACCCTCTCTAACTTTTTTTAATCAAAATTTTGGAAATACTACCCTGTCATTGACGACCTTGGCTATCGCTTATACTGTATTATAAACATACTGAACACATAGTTTGGTAAAATTAATAAAACATCTTTAGTTGATTTAAGGGATTTAAGGGATTTAAGAATTAAATAATTTTAAGCATTATTTTTATTGCATTTAATTTTAAAATATATATACTATAGAATATTTTTAAAGGCAATATTTTTACAGTTATTTAATATTTATTAGCTCTCAATTCAAACGAAATTCTTGTATAGAATCAGATTATATTGAAATTAAAAGTTGAATTGAATTACAAAGTGAAAATACAGTGCTCTAAACGGCGCAAACTATTAAATGTAATAGGAAGTAACAAAAAGAATGGCAAATGTGAACATAATCTCAGTTTTCCTGATTCTAAGCCTGAGTTAGGTTGGATATCAATTGAATCTACAGTATATTTTAGCAATAACTTAAACTTAGAAATGCAATTATAAACAAATATCTAAAAATTAACTTAAATTTATAAATTAAGAAATGTTTTGCATTGCATTTTATGAGAGCTCAGCTGTGTTAAGGGAAAGTACAATATTTGGCTATAAACTAGTGTTGATTTAGTTTCAAAAAATTAGGAATTGAATGAACACTACTTTAGACAAAATTTTTGTATGCAAACAAAATTATGAAGACTTGCAAATGATTTCTAATAACACATAAAAATATTAACTTTTGCTTATATTGCTCATAACGTTGTGCACATAGCTCACAAAAATCGATTTTTTCTAACAATGTATAACGAATCAGTTCAAAGTCCAACTCAGGAATCATTATATAATGAACTATAAGAAGAATTGGAATCAATTCAGATTCTTCTTATTCTCTGATGAGCTGCAGATATGTATTGCATGCTATTGTTATGCTTCTCAACAACAAAACTGAATTCCCGTTTGATTCAATCTTATTCTCATAGATAAGTCTCCGTTTCAACAACTAATTTATCGAACGAAACAAGTTTCCGATATGTTTAAGTCAGTTCAGAATAGAATATTTTATTTTCAATTTTATCTTATATATGAAAATCAAATAACATAATCTCAATTGAAGATTCATTTTCGAGGGATGCCTGCGATGCTATTTTAAAATGTATTTAATGGTGAATAAGAATTTGAAAGTCCTATTTCTGTAACTATAATAGAGGCGGACACAGAGATACAACGGCTAATATTTCTCAATATTTCAATATTTGATTCATTTAATTGAGCCCTTATTGTAAATGACATTTTATTAGCATTAAATTGTTTATCTCTAAAGATAAAATTGAGTGTTTATGTCTCTAAATTTTTGAAGGCGTGTCTCATCCTCCCCTATGGGCGAAAAAATGCTAAGTATTGAATATAATATTAAAATGAACCCAAACAAATTCCATTATTCAACAACAAACAACACAAATTCTAGTTATCAACTATTTTTGAATTTGACATTTTTAGAGATAATTGCAATCACTATTTACGAGCTTAATTCAGTCTATACTCAAGAGCCCTTTTCGAACCAGAAGCTCAGGTTAAAGGTTCGTTAGGCCTATTGTCAGTCAGGCATAGACACAACTCATTTAAAATAATTATGTGGTTGAGTCTTAATCTTCAGTTTGATTCATTAAGGTTACTGTTTAGGCTCTCTGTTAAGGTGTTGGGCTAATGTTGTGAAACCAAAATTTCTCGGGAAAGTTTCGAGAAAATTTCTAGATACTTTCTCGGGACCAAAATTTCTCTTCAATAAATGAGAAATTTTCTATTTTATGGTTCATGTATTCATCAAATGATGCAAATAATAAAAAATTAAGGTTTTTGTATATTAGAACATAGAAATAGGTATTAATGATAAAATAATTAATACAAAACAGCATAGACCTAAGTTTTACATATAGTGGTGCCCAAGTGTTGAGTATGTGAAACGGGTGAAACTACAATAACGAGTAAATGTAAGTTGGCCATTTTGAAAAATAGTTAACACAAACCTAAATTTAAAATTTGGTCTAAAAATTTAATGGAAAATAAATTTACAAAGATTGCAGTAAAAATATATAAAAATCTCACAAAATTTTAGAATTATTTAAAAGTTTGCAACAAAAATCCTCAGAAAATACCTAATATTTTGTAATAAATGTGTTTCTATGGGATTAAAATTAAATGAGATATTTTTATTAAATATATTTCTTTCTATTGTAGGTTAACTTTAAATGAAACATTTTTAATAAATATATTGCTTTTTATGGGAGTTTCACATTAAATGAGATATTTTATTAAATAGATTACTTTCTATGGGAGGTTCACATTAAGTGAAGCATTTTTAATAAATACATTACTTTTCTATGGGAGTTTCACATTAAATTATATATTTTATTCAATAGCTTTTATTATAATCTTTTATACGGTTAAATCTAATTAGACGAGAATAAATTTTAACCTAATTAAATAATCTTTTAATGACTTAATTGTTTGTATAACACATATGTCGATTACATGATAAATTTTTGGATCTATTCATATATATAGTTATAAAAAATACGTTCATATATATAGCGCAGAAACTTTCCCTCGAAACTTTCTGGAGGAAGTTTCTAGAAAGTTTCTCGTTATAAAAAAATTTGCAAAAATTTCCCAACCCTATGTTTCGCCCAGTGATTCTCAGGCTTATTGAAACTAAGGTTATGCTTATCATTGTTTGTCAAGATATAATTAATGACATCTACTTAGGTTATGGTGACTGTGACAGTCACATAAATAAAATGATTGTCTTCAAATATATCAAAGATTTTTATTGATAAAACCAAACCAGAAGTGAAAACGTTGTGATGTTTATCTCTATCATATAAAACTTGTTTTCTTCTCACACAGACTCGTCAGCACTGCTGTTTCACAAATTTCCAACGAGGGAATTGATGTGAAAGCTTTAAGAGCTTTCCGTGTGTTGAGGCCTTTGCGATTAGTATCCGGAGTTCCGAGTAAGTGAATATTTCAATTTCATGTGCTCTCAATTAGTAACTTATGCCACGAACTTATCTCCAAATACAAGTGAGAGCACATCTATACTTATCAAAATACATGCGTACATATCCATCAATCATCTATTGGTTCTTAGTCTAAATTTATTTAATCAATTCGTGTCCAGACTTTATTCTTCTGTCAAAATCAATAACTTATACTTTCTTAAGAAATAATAAAATAAGGATAAACAGAAAAAATTCAATTTAAATTCAAATTTGTTGAATAAGTGCATTATAATGTTAGCAGACTTTTGATGGATTTAAATACAATCTTCTTGTTATACACCCTTTAGATCGTAAAATAAACTTAAAATGTAGCTCTAGTTTAAAGCAATTATTTGTGGCTCAAAAAGCTAACAGTTTTATATATATCGCAAGTTTTATACACTTTAATTATATTGCAATCAAATCAAAAGCAAAAGCATATGAAAAAGTGATAAAAACTAAAGGATATAAAACTCACAATTGAGTGCATTGCAAATTACTATGACTTTATTGCATCAAAATATTAAATGACATTACAGGTATATTCCAGGCAATGAATACTATATTATACAAGATATTTATTTAGTTTCTCAATAACCCTAAATATCGTAGGACTGTATATAAATCAATTAAAAGTTCTTAAGTGCAGATAATCGTAATAAAGTGAGGCTTTGTTTACTTGTTTTGCTTTTACCAATGACAGCAGTATTTGTATATGAAATAAATGAATTGTTTAAATTTTTTGACTATTGATGAATTTTTCCAATAACCCATAGGTTTACAGGTCGTATTGAATTCCATTATCAAAGCTATGGTGCCTTTGCTACACATCGCATTACTTGTTATATTTGTAATTGTAATTTACGCTATTATTGGATTAGAGTTATTTGTTGGTAGAATGCATAGAACCTGCTATAATAACTATACAGGTATTATAAAACACACATTCAAATAACAATAACTCTGTCAATATTTTTTCTTTTGATTACGAGTTTAAGTTAATGTATAGAAAAAGCCCTTAAAGTAGTTTTCGTTTCTACATATATCTAACATTTGTAGGCTTTTCTCTAAACATTCCGTTCTATATTTTATATACTTCTATATATTTTATACTTTATATAATATTCAATTAATAAAATGGTTTAGTAATATATATAAATACGAAGAGTTGCAAACTCGTCATCATTTGAAATATCGACATAATTAAGCTATAAATATAAAGAAAATGTGTTTTATTGTATTTTCAATTTGCAAAAATCTTTTATTTCAGGGGAAATGAGTTCAGAGCCCACCCCTTGTGGAGGAGAATATATGTGCGAATCTAATTATATATGTCAAGAACCATGGGAAGGGCCAAACACAGGAATCACAAACTTTGATAATTTTGGTTTAGCAATGCTAACAGTATTCCAATGCGTTACAAATGTATGATTAAAATGTTTATATTTAATTTGCCATCAATATTGACAATCCATTGATTTATTGAATACAGGAGGGCTGGACTAATGTGCTCTACAATGTAAGCATTTGAAGCACTTTTCAAAATTTAAGTGTAAAAGTCAAGTTACCTCAGCTATGAAATAGTATTTTATTGTACGGTACATCACACTTGGGAACGATTATGTGAATGGTACAAAAAGAATACTATGTCTTTAGCTTGGTTTTGCTTGACTTTGGAAAATAGGGCCAATAGATTGGATAAACCCTTAAGTGAACTAACACTCACAAGTGCATAGTGTTAAGTCAGTTATTATTTAGCACTTTCACTCAATTTATACATTTCATTTTGAGATATATTCAACTGTTCAATAATTTAATTTTAACTAAGTCCAGTCAAATTAGACAAATAATTATAAATAATAAAGTCTGACAATAATTTCGGAGAACAATAAATATCAATTTGCTTCACATTTTATTCTTATAACACATATGCTTCAAAATTAACATTTGAAATATGAGCCAAAGATTGCAATCTTTTCTAGAGTTTTTCAATTATTCATTCGGATGATTGAATGATAAATACTAAAGATTAGTGTGAGGTTGAATACAATATTGAAATAACTATATATCTCAATATTCTATAATATATGAAATAGATATTTGCTTATTGGATGCATTAAATAGATTGCTGTTGCAGATTAACGACTCAATAGGAAACTCTTGGCCCTGGATATACTTTATAAGCCTTATTATATTGGGATCATTCTTTGTAATGAATCTGGTTCTCGGTGTTCTTAGTGGGTAAGACTGTAAGACTCAATCAAAGTCTTTTGCTTATATCTATTATACAATTACTAAGAATATAAGTCAACCTATTACTTATACTTTGATTAAAATGCAGTTAATGACATTAGAACTTATTTAGTTGTCTTTCTGTTTTGATTATTGTGAAATGTGTTGTCGTGTTTTGCAGCGAGTTTTCCAAAGAAAGAGAAAAAGCCAAAGCCAGGGGAGACTTTCATAAATTAAGAGAAAAACAGCAGATTGAGGAAGACCTTAGAGGGTATCTCGATTGGATTACACAAGCGGGTGAGCTCTATCTTCTTTAAGTTTACAAATCACGCATTCTGTTTCATCCTATTGATCATTCAGTAAAAAATTGTTTTATTTTCTTTCATGTGATTGTCATTCCTCTTAACAGAGGATATAGAACCAGATGAAAAAGAAGGTTCTAACGAGAGATTGGGTAAATTTATTTCTTTATTTATTTACAATTTGCTATAGTTTGACACAAAATGTAACCTTTTATAGAGATTTTTTCTATTAATAAATTAAAAGGTGGTGATAATGAAGAAGATAAGTTGGAAAGCGAACAAATAAATGGTGAGGCAAATAAAGCACCTTCTTTTTGGATTGTCAAAAAGTAAGTGCTTTTCTTTATGTTAATAGAATATGCTTTAGTACAGTAGCAGTCTATTCAACGCTAACATATATTGACATTTCCATAAAAAAAATTTGTTCAGCCTCTCAAAGTTTTCTTCAAAATTATAGATTTAATTCCCGTTTCTTTCTCTATTAATAATCATTTTCCGATATAGAAAACAATTGGGAAGACTTAATAGAAGACTTCGAAGAGTGTGTAGAAAAATCTGTAAATCACAAGCCTTGTATTGGACTGTAATTGTTTTGGTTTTTCTCAACACATTAACGCTTGCGTCTGAGCATTACGGACAGGAACAATGGCTCGACGACTTTCAAGGCATTCCATTTAATTAAACATAAAATCTATTTAATATTAACTTTCTTTTTAATTAACCATTTTCTCATCATAGAGGCTGCAAACATGATATTTGTCTTATTATTCTTATTTGAAATGCTGCTCAAGATGTATAGTCTCGGTTTTCAGGGATATTTTGTATCGTTATTTAATAGATTTGATTGTTTTGTAGTCATAAGCTCTATATTAGAAGCTGTGTTAACATATACAGGTAATTGTTATATATTTAAATAGTTAGCATTTAAAAGTAACGCTAAATTATTCATAAGATATAATGCCACCGCTGGGTGTTTCTGTTTTACGATGTGTTCGACTTTTGAGGATTTTCAAAGTAACTAAGTATGTCGTATTTTATATTATATTCTATAGTTTTCAATTTTTAACACCAAATAGTTCTAACTTTCTCAAAGTCATTAAAAACTTTTAAATAAAAGAGACCATTAATATTGAAATGCAGACCTGTCAACAAGCTATTAATCCACTCCCTTTTCTCCTTTAATATACTCTTTGTTTTATTTGCAAAGATTTTAATAATTCCGAAGTATTCGACTTACTTTCGTTTGTGATTTTCTTCACACAACTCGAGTCTAAAAGTAGTTTATATTGAAGAAAATGATTTGAAGACAAAATAATAGTTTCGACTATAATCAAAAGTATTAATAAAAAAATAGTTTTTTCACTTTTATTGATTAAAAAATGGAACTGTTCTCTAAAAATGAGCTGAAGTTATCCGATATCTAATGTCAATAAACATTTCCTTATTGTAATAATGTTTTCAACTTTCTTATACACATATTGGGCACATTTTAACAGAAGATTCTTTTGTGTCACTGAAACAGTAACTAAAGTATAAAAATGAAACTTATGCTCATTGAAAGTTAGTTTTGAAGGATTAAATTGATTTGAGTTACTCTGTATATAGTCTCAGAATATTCTTTGTTTATTTGAAAAAAGGAAGATTCGTTGCTTTCTTGGTTTACTCGCACAATACAGTACTGTACTTAGACTTTAATAATATATTATTGCTATCATTTTTAGTAAGTCATGCAAGAAAATACTGAATAAATTTTATATCTTTCATCAGATCTCAATTTCTGAATGAACTTTTTGAACTAAATATTTTTTGTCTAAATTTAAAAGATTTTGATTTTCTATAAAAAGTAAATTTTTATTGGTTTCAAAAGTTAACAGTTGAGCGATTTGATGACTTTTCTAATAGCTTATTGACTCATTCCGTGCATTGCTTTACATTATATGTGATTTACTGTATAATCGAAGTAATATAATGACCAGATTCTAGTGATACACAGTATTAAAGTCTGCACTTGACTTATCAATTAAGGTATTGGACTTCATTGAGAAATTTGGTCGCATCGCTAATTAATTCGATGCGCGCTATCGCAAGTCTACTCTTATTGCTCTTCCTATTTATTGTGATATTTTCCTTACTCGGAATGCAAGTATTTGGAGGAAAGTTTAATTTCAAGAAAAAAGAAAAACCGCGACATAATTTTGATACTTTTTGGCAATCATTACTTACAGTATTTCAGGTAATAATAGAATTGCTGATTAAATTAGAGTGTAGTCCAACTCTACATTCGTGCGCTCAAAATTTGAAGTTTAATTACATCAAAATATTCAGATCCTAACCGGTGAAGATTGGAATGAAGTAATGTATGATGGAATTAATGCATACGGAGGAGTCAGTAAGCCTGGAATCCTGGCCTGCGTTTACTTCATAATACTTTTTATTTGCGGAAACTGTACGTTTAAACGACAGCTTAAAATATATTGATCTCCTATTTATATATTATTTATAGTTTCATAACTTTCATAACGTACATACTCTCTATTGAACAGATATTCTATTAAACGTATTTTTGGCCATTGCTGTCGATAATTTAGCAGACGCTGAAAGTTTGACTGCTATTGAGAAAGAAGAAGCTGAAGAAGGCGAGGACAACAATGAGCAGAACAACGAACAAATAGATCAGATTAATCCGACTCAAGCAGAAGAAACAATTGATTGTAAGGAAAATGATGGACAAGAAAGCAGTAGCAGAAGATCGCGTGGCTCAAGAAAAGGCAAACGCCTATCTGTTAGACTCACAGATGATAATAATGATTTTGATAGCAATATGGAAAATATTAACGATTCTGTCAGAATGAATCATTCAATTATAAGTCGGTGAGTATCAATTCATTTCTAGGGATTCAATACTATTCGTGTCTATTTATATAGAGATTTATAGACATGTCTATAAAGAAATTATTTATCATTTTTATACATTAAAATCTTATTTCTTATTAATGCAATCATTTTTTGACTCATATATAGATCGAGATTAAAATCTGGTTCTCAGGTATGTTATTATGAGATTATTTGGTTTTAAAATTGATTTTTTTACAACAATATTAAATCGTTTTAGGATGAAATTAAAATCAATATCAATGATATGGGAGAAGAGGTTAATATTACAGCAAAAGATGAGGGTATGTAATGATATAACTTATTATGTTTGTATATTTTGTAATACAGAGAATCAAATCTGTAGAGAACCAAAAGTTCATATGGAATGGAGAGGATGTAGAATTTTTTTTAATTCAGTAGATTTGAGTATAATTTTAAAATGAATAAAGATTTTTACATTGATGAAAAAAATTGAATTAATAGCACAAATATGTTAATAAATTTTTTATATTAAACTTATAACAATTATGTTTTTGGACACATTTTGAATGGAATGAAGTCAGTTAGATATCTTTTTATTTGACCCTATCTCCTGCCTGGACGCATGTGAACGCTTTGCTTTGCCCCCTAAAAAGTGCACACACTTTTACATTACCAGACCCCTCCCCCCGTGAAAAGAAGAAATATTCAATTAAAATCATTTATAAAAACTTGTATTTTAAAGCAGAATCTTACAAAATATAATTTTATATCTTTAATTTAACTAAATTAAAAATATACTGAAAATTATAAATTTATAAAAGAACAACACTTGTTACCCAAATTACCCCTTCCCCATAAAAGCGTGCGCACTGTATATCTTATACATCCTTTTAAGTATATGCAACCTTTTGCACCCTTTTGGCTGACCCACCCTGCACACTATGTGGATCGTCACTATGAACGTCACCCCCCCCCTATGAAATTTTATATTGTTTTTAAAATTGATTTCAACATTACTATCACTAATGTAATGTGATATTACTAGCCGGTCAGCATTTAATCACAATTTATTAAATTAAAGCATAAACATGAAAAAATGATTATAAATTGCAAATGAAACCAATTAAAACACATTTATAACTTATGAAACACTATTAGTTTGTGATTCAATGATTCCATTGCTGTAATTCAATACTTTATAACATCAAACTATTATTATATTGAATTAGTGTGGAATGGATTGAAAAAATTGAGTCGATGTGTAGTGAAAGTTGAATTGAGATATACCGAAAAGTGGTGATGGAGTAGATATTTAGTTTTATTTTCAAAAATTTTGGTTCTCTATTTATAACTATCATAATTTGTATAAACTTCAGAAGAAGACAATAATGAAGTAGATGAGGAAGAAGAAGAACAAGAAAAAGATGAAGAGGTTGCCGAAGATGAGGAAAATTTGAATGAGAATCAAATTACAGAATATGCGGGAGCAAGACCTAGAAGAATGTCTGAGATTAATTTCTCAACGAAAACAAGTCCAATACCAAAATACAGCTCATTTTTCATTTT
>JAQGCH010002260.1:0-13085 GCA_034699485.1 Nanhermannia elegantula
AGAGAGAGAGAGAGAGAGAGAGAGAGAGAGAGAGAGAGAGAGAGAGAAAGATTAACACGAAATACTGAATATACCGGTGATTGAGATTGCATTCCCCACACATAACTTTGTTGGATAATTCTTTTGCATGTCTTGTTTTTGTAGTAAATCTCTTATGTGAAGGGTTTCTAATCTAAGAGTTATATTCAAGACTGTTATTGTGAGCCACCAATCAAGTTAGGAAAACAGTAAAACCCATTACCAATAAATACGAACGATAATTATATGTCTCTCTAAGAATTTAAAACGACATTATGGACTATTGGATTTGTCAAGAATTTAGTTAATTTACAGTCATTGCCAAATATAAAATAAGTTTTCGTGCAAATAAAATGCGTTAATTAGATCAATGTTTCAATAAATTTTCAAATATTCTCAAAATTTGTTTCAATAAATGTTCTCAAATAAAATGTTGAAAACCAACATATTTTATACAGAACAAGATTTAACAGTCGAGACTTTTTCATTTTTATTTTATTATTCATATCACAAAATTTTGTTTGGAACACAAAATCCTAATTTGATATTTTTTGGTTTTATTCAGTTTTTTTTATTTAAGAAAAGACAAGTTTTTATTGCTCTGTAATTAAACATTTAAAACGATATTATGCCTTCTTTTATATATAACATATTAAGAGTTGGATCTAAATCATAATTTAACAAAATAACTAAAGTCTTTTTTTAGTTGAGCTTAAAGTAACTTTTAATGAGAGAATACGACAACTGTAAAAACTTTTCATCTTTTTGTAAGAAACTTCAAGTTTTCTGAATATTAATAATTCAAATATAAAAATCTGCTAAAACTTCGAACGGAATACAAAAAAATCTTATGAACGACTGCACTGTAGATAATGAACTTTAATTAATTGAATGAATCGCTTAAATCAAGTAATTTTCATGAGCAAAACCGCATTCATGATAGCAAAATATAATTTCATTTATTAAAATGTGAATTATTTTTGTTAAGAAACTGCTTTAATATATATATATATATATATTTGTGATTTAATCTAAGCCTTTAAAAGCCAAAAAATAAGTCTGAAATAATTAAAACCACGCTTTACTTTACACGATTATTAGAGCCCTAAT
Source organism: Nanhermannia elegantula (assembly GCA_034699485.1). Lineage (NCBI taxonomy): Eukaryota > Metazoa > Arthropoda > Arachnida > Sarcoptiformes > Nanhermanniidae > Nanhermannia > Nanhermannia elegantula. The sequence continues at coordinate 1,129 of JAQGCH010002260.1, forward strand.
AAATCAAAGGCTGAAAAATTGCAAAATCGGGAAAATTCAAACTACAGGTATCAGATGTTTGTCAGTAGAATTAATGTTCGGCAAAAATAAATGAGATAAGTCTTATAACGTGAAACTATTTGATAAAAGTTATAACAATTAAATAATAAGATTAATTTAGAAAAATAACAATAAACAAGTTTTTAGTCATTAAATTTCAATAATTTTATTCGAATACTTCGGGATTTGAGGATTGGGATTAGTGAGCAGGTGGTGATAAATCACCCGTCACCCCCTTCATCGACTAACTGATACCTTTTTTAAAGATACACAAATACACGTGACGCGTACTCATTTTTATAAAGACTGACACTCGGCTGACATATAGAGATCGTGAGCGCTGACATAATTTCATTCTACTATTTTCCCTCACTCTAAGAGTTGTCACAATGAGATGAAATTCTTGAAACTTTTAAATTAAAGTCTTTACTCGAGAGACAATTATTTTATTCTCATCTAAAGACGGAATTTATTGAAATAATTGAAATTCTCACTGAAATGATTACTGACTTATTTGATAAACTTATTAATCAACTAATTAAAAAAACTTTAAAAATAAAATCGATTTCTTGATTATAATAAATTCAATGTTTGGATTTTAGATTTTTATTCAAATGTCTGCAAAACAAAGAAATACATTAACGAAAAGCGAAATTATATTCAATTTAGAAGACATCAAACAATAGTAAGAAAGTGAATGTCAATTTATGCTTTGCTCTGTGTATTCGCAATAATTATGTATAAACTTTGAAAAAAGCGAATCATATAAGAGTCAAAGTTAAGTAATTTCAATACATTCATAAAGTCATTTGTTATTGTTTAGCTATACTCACAACTATCGGCATAGCATTAGTCTATTGAAAATGAAGGCTAACATGTAATGCGTATGCGAGACAAGTTTGGTATAAAAATCAAAGCATGCGTTTCTTCCTGTCACGCTTCGTGAAACATGTACTGTATGTACTGCATGTATCCCATGTATCCTAATATAATGCAATAGCAAATGCTTAACTCAACTCAAAGAGTCCGCTTTTGTTTTGAGTCTCTCTTCGAATAAATGGTGCATAATTAAAACTCTTGTACTCCCTTTCTTTATGCGAATACGAATATATCATTGATATATTTTTTGTGAGCCACTCTCTCATCCACTATTGTTTCTGTTCAGTGGACCCGTATTCAGGAAATTCACTTTGCGAGCTATTATCACAACTACGCGATACCATAAATAACGATTTGCATTACTCACCCACAATGTCGATAATGCGCTTATAGATGTAAAGAAATGCTGCCTCAGCCGCTTTGCTTCTCTTGCTTAGTTTGTCGATCTCCAACTGGAAGCTCTTCAAAAGAGGTGACACAATCTTTCGAGCATCCTATTAAACATGACGTGAATATGTGAACGCAATAATCATTTCTTATATTAAGCTCTATTCTATAACTTTTACTGTTTTTATAAGTCTATATTTTTAGAATAAATATTTATAAATGAATCAAACATTTTACTCAACTAAATAAGTCAAACACTGTATGTAAGTCAGTACTAGTATAAGTCAAATTTAATGTTATATTCAGTTATAATCGTGTTTAAGAATTGACTTACAGGCAAGTAATTGACATTTACAGAAAAATCAATACATTCTTTCGGATGAAACCAAAAGCCATTACTTTTGATTTTTGTTTGAAAGAGTCTTAGTTTCAAGTTCTCTAAACATGAATAATATGAGTAATGGATTCCAGTTGTGATAATTAAAACCTAAGAATGTTTGATTCTTTGCCTGTTTCTGGCGATATTCCCATAAAAAACTCATGTTCTCTAAACTGAAAACTTAATATAATTCGTATGTGAGTTCAATTTGCAAATTAGTAATCGCCTAAATATAGATTGCCTACAAGTGATGTTTGTTATGCTCACGACTGTTAAGTTACGTCAAATAGTAATCCTAATGATGTATTATGCTATGCATCCATTTGAGCTCTACATAACTCTCAAAACAAAGAATCTGCTTTAATCGAGTGGGTCGGTCTGAGCGCTTAATTACCATTGAACCCTCCCGAATATTTTTTAAAATGGTATTTGCGGTTGTAATCGGAACAATCAGTTGCAAACATTCATCGTATGAGTTGCGACATGTATTGCGCTTTACTGTTCATTTCAAATACATTTTTGAGGGCGCCTTAACTGAGTCTAAACTAAAATAAAGACTTGCTTTTTGGACAGCTGCCTAATGACTCGGTAAGACCGGAAATAGGGGGCATCCATAGGAAATCATAGCAAGAATACTGAGGTTTCATTTTCATCCATTCAGTACAGTATTGGATATTTTTTCCCCAAAAACTATTTGCAAAACTGGTGAGTTTTTAATGCGAGTAAAACTAGAGAAGTGAAATAGTAGTACTTTTAAATGATATTAGTATTAATATAATGCAAAACTCAAATGTAACCAACAATAGAAAACTATTAATGTATTCAATTTTCGACAAAAGGAAAAAGGAAAAGCGCGCAAAAATCAACCTAATTTTGAGCTCTGATAATAATGCGATTGCTTTATCTGAATAGCGGCGATGCGATGCGCCACCAATGCAATCAACTTTGGAAACGTTAATGACTTCCAACTTCTCTTTTTTTGCTTTCCCCTCAACAAAAGCATAACATGTTATGTCTATAGTCAATGAGACGAATCACTTTGAGCAAAGAGCATGGGAATTAAAGGAGGGTCAAACTCAAAATGTAATGCTTGATTGTGCAAATGGACCGGAACCACGCTTTTCATATAAATATACTACTTATACATTGAAAACATAAGGTCCATAACAAATATTAAACTGTATCACCAAAACAAATATTAAAGAAAACTAAAAGAAAACAAATGTTAATAAGTGTACATTTAATAGAAGAGAATGAGTTACTGTAACACAAATAAATCAATATTTGATTCCAATAATGGTTATGTAATACAAGCAAAACATTACTGCTCTTACTATTAAACTAATAAAACACGAATTCTGAACTTCAAGTTTGAGAAGACTTTATTAAAAAGTGAGAGCAATAGTTTGCTGATGAATACCTCTATCCGGAAAGGTGTGGAACAGTTAAGACCAAATTGGTTTGCAATATCCAAACCAATCCCTTTTTCTTTGAACAGGGTTTATACAAACTTATATGATTTTTTCATGAAACACGCCATTCAAGGGATAGTCAAGAATATCAATTTCATTTAATGCTTAATAACTACTCATTTAGTAACTGAGTATTATTTCAATGTCTAGAAAATGTCTAATTTGTGAAAAATGCTATAAGTTTTCTAAATTGTTACAGTTTTCATAACAGTCGCCTCAAAAGAACTGAACACAGGGCAAAAACTATTATTTTATAGAATAATAGTATTTTATTTTCTAAATATTTAATTAGACAATTAATTAAGTCTGATTAGAAACTAAATGCTCAAAAAAGTCTTCAAATAATGAGTTTTTGGAGTACTTGACGAAACAAATAGACATTTAGAAAATGATTTTGTCGAATAAGTTGATCGCAGAGTTTCATCACTCATCGTAGCGATAAAGCGAAATATTTCTCTTTATTCCGTTCAAATCTTTTTTGCTTTATTCTCTTTAGTGACCATAATATAAGTTTGTGATCAGAAGAGCACAGATTCGTCTAATGCAATATTATCGCTGCTTCAGTGAAGCGAACTCTTTAAACAAGCAATAAATCTAGTGCTATGTTTTCTTGGGTTAGTCTTAGGGGATGTCTGATGTCTGGTTATAGTTTGGAGATCGCGTTCCAACAACGTCCTCATCAATATCAGCACTCATGTGCTTATGGTTATGTGCGCCGATATAAAGGGGAACAGTTGAACAGTGATGATTTTCATGGACCAGTGATCATCTATTGATATGAGAGCTTGACCATCATCTTGCTTTGCTTTTATATTCATGACAAAACATGATTCGATGGCATCCCTTTTAGGGCACATTAAAATTTATTACCAATAAGATGTAGTTTTATTGTTACTTCATTTGAATGGCAATACTGAATGTAAGAGATTGTTAGTCATTGTAAGTCATTGTAAGTCACTGTAAGTCATTGTGAGACATAATAAGACAGCACAACAACACAATCTCATTCAGTCCAATGATGCGTCCATAGTTTGGACCAATGAATTATGGGGAATGAAAGGGCAAATCAGTGAAAAAAACGATCTCGTGAGCACTTGATGTCCTTTTATCCGAGTAAATGATAAACCATCGGAATTACGTTACGTTAGGTTACGTTACATGACTATTCGAGTCAAAACAAGGGACAAACTTGATGTAGCGGAAAGTAAAGAGAAGAGATCACTACTAAACATAGCGCTTCCAATTCTCTACTTCTCTACATTGTGTGCTATCATCATCACAATGCTTAAGACATTTTAGTTGAGTTTAGTTGAGATCCCATTCAAACTATTGCCAACATTGAAACCAAAAAGTTAGAGTGGAATTAGAGGGGGAAAGAAAAAGACCGATGACAAGCGATGGCAAATCATATATCAAGCAAATACTTTCTGATTCGCGATATAGTTTGCTCGCAATCTTAGCAGTTTGTTCTGTTCTTTTACTTCAATGTATTGCCATTATATAAAACAGAACTTTCTGTAAGACTAGTTCCACAACAGTTAGTGTAGTGGTCACAACTCACTGTTACAAAAAATAAACAGACCATAAGAAAAGCAATACTGCGCTATTACTTTCTGTTGGTGAGAATCGAATTGACATTTTACGACTTTGATCTTTTGCCTCGTCTCACACAAACCTTTTAAAAAGTTTACAGAAACCCATTCAAACGTAATGTGAAGTAAACGCGTGAAACATGAACTAACACTACAATAAACCAGAGGAAAGGCAATCATTTATTGAATTTAATAATACTTTTTATTGATAACAACTTATTAGCCCTATTGTTACAAAAAAAACTTTCAATGACTTATACTCAGCTTAATAAATAATCTTTAAATTGGAAATCATTAAATTAAATTACATTAGATTGAAACAAATGGAAATTAAAGTAAAGCAAATTAAAAAAAAAGTTTTTTAATGAAGATAATTTGATCATGTTTTAAGTGCAGTTCATTTAAATAATCAAAATTAAGTTCCATTTTTGTCTAATTAATCGCTAACTTCCTAAAAAATGAATTATTATTTCTGTCGATATCTTATAAATATCGTTGATTATGATTTACTTAAATCTCAATCACTTTAACTAAAAGCTTAAGTTAAAGCTTAAGTTAAAGCTTAAGTTATTCAAAGGCATATCAGATTTGTTTAAATTAATGAATTAATTTGAATTTAACAGGTTTAATAAAAACAAAGCAATTATAAACTTATTAATATTTATTTTAAAAAATTAATATATTTTGTTAATGCAATTAAAACTTTAACCCAAATTAAACAATGAATTCATAAAAAGCAGAACCAGTTGTATTGCAATTGTTGTCTCTTAATATAATGTTATAAGTTATGCATTGAAATAAACTTATTCGTTCGTTCAATCGTAAAATAATTATAACATTTCTTTCTTATGAACAAAACAATAAAATTCTTTTTAAAGCTAAGGCATAATAAATCAAAAAACGCCATAAAAATCAAACAAAACATGCGATATGTATGCCATCAATAAAAATAAAATAAATTGATTGTTGGAGTGAATTATTGTTGAACTGATCGAACACACCTTCATTGCTATCCTTTGATTCATTTTTGTAATGATTTATACGATTGTATTAGCATAGAGTTCAAGTTGACCGCTTCTAATGTTAATTGTATCTTAAGTTATAATCGCTATTAAGAACGAACAAAATATAAAAAAACAATTCTGTTCTGTTCTAATGAAATGATATGATATGGGATGCATTCGATGGTATTGAAAATTATTGAAAACGCTTTTGCGTGACATTTTTGCCTTCGCCTCTTTTAAGATTTATAAAACATCGTGAGATGCATGGATTGAGCCTTTTTCAATTTCGTGTATCTTTCAAAATAGGCGTATAAGCGAATAGTGAATAATCGGTATGTATGCCTGAATATCTAGATTGGTATTTGGTATGCGAAACAGTCTAAAGCAACAAGAGATTCCTATTATTGCAATACACACATAACTGAGTTTTAATATTGATTATAAAAGTGGGGGCATTTCAATGCAATATTGATGCCGTACTAAGTTATGAGATTATGCTTCGAAACTTGAAATTCATAAAAGCAGAGAAAGAGGGGTAAGAGAGAGAAGAGAGAAGAACAGAGAAGAGAAGAGAGAAGAGAGAGAGAGAGAGAGAGAGAGAGAGAGAGAGAGAGAGATCAAAGTTTATAATGCGAATCATTAAAATTCAGAGCACTGGTTCTCATTGATACTAATACTAGTCCTCCTTATATTGTTCATATAAAACTTATTTATGATATTCCGTTCATTGTAAACAACTATACTGTACAGACAATTGCTTATACTTATGTATTAAATAATGAATATATGATATTTGAGAATAAATTATTTTTTGATATTAAAAACATTTAAAATAATTTAAAATATAATTTAATAAAAAAGTTGAAAAATTTTAGCTGAAGGTAATTTAAGTTTAGAGTGAATGAAAGAACAAGAAATGAACCAATAAAAATTGAAAATTTTTATTAAAAGTTTTCTTTAGTGCAGACACAATTCTATATACAATTGAATAGAAGTAAATAATTGAGAATAGACTGTATAAGTTTCTCATTTCTTTTCCATCTTTGACTATGATTTTCATTTCATTCTCTTTTTGATAGAAAAAGCGAAATATACGTCATTAAGCAAACAAAATATTTAAAATTCCATAGGAAAGCATTTAATGGTAGGCTGAGACATGAACACACGTATGTTAAGGTGCAATGCTATTTATAATAACAAGGAATATAACATTATGAAATTTGTGTTCATGCAAATAACTAAGTGAATAAGTATACAGAATAACAGTGCTGTTAAAAGTGCGACTAACAAAAGAGGGAATAAAAATTCTTCAATAAATTGTATGCATCACTCGACACAAATCTAATGAAGGGTATGTACGCATCCCATTATATGTAGTAATTTTTAAGCCAAAGTTTGGGCTCATTTTTGATATATATTTTTGCTTTTTTGGTTAAAGCAAATCTTGAAAAGCATTCCAAAGTTCGCAAGAAATTTATTAGATTATGAGATGAAGAAGTGGGCAAATAAATGGCATAATACCTAACAGTGATTCTTTTCAGTAAAAAGTACAAGAAAACAAGTTTTTGGAAATTATAATAATTGGACATTAAATTTACATACCAGTAGACAATAAAAGTCTACATTTAAGTCACAATTGGGGACATCATTGAAATGGGTATTACTTTGTATATTAATTACTGACTGTATAAGAGAGGAAACCGAGGAGTGAGTGAGTGAATGAAAGAGAGAGAAGGAGAGAGACTCTAACTCTTAATACATTACCACACAGTAGATGATTCTCTTTATTTCTTTAAAATTTAATTCTCATTCTGTCTATTGGATGGCACACAATATGTTAATAGTCTTAATAGATTACTTTGAAAAAAGTTCATTTAATTATCTCATTTTTCTCACTCGGATTGTTCTTATATTCCAAATATAAATGTAATATATTTTAAAAATAAGTTTAAAAAAATATTGTGAGAACTCAGATCTGAGACAATGACTCGATTCTGTGGAAGTTATTCAAAAGTAGAGTTAAGAGGAGAGGGATAGAGAGGGATAAGGAGGAAGAGGAGAGTGAATGAGTGAATGAATGAGAGAGACAGAGAAGAGACACAGACAGACAGAGAGAAGGGGTGAAAATTATTTGTCCTTAATTACATGATTTTCGAGGAAGTAATTAAATATTTTGGTTTTCTCAGCGTCCATAAGGCAGGAAAAGATGCGCTGTCATTGCTATGTAATAAAAAGGCGTCATTTGGCGTATTATCTTTAGAGAGATGGCCAGAAACAATAGGGAAACAGATTGGTTCTCTTGTGTCATTCATAAAAAGCATATAAATTACTAGAGTTGGTGCTGATGATGATTATACAATATGATAAAACTTACAATAAGTGAAGCAAAGACTCAAATGACTGCCAAATGATGACAAGTTTGAAAAAAGCACACAAATAGCTGACTTATACTACAATAATAGGACGCTTTTAATCGAGATCAAAATAATTATTATAATATCCCATTACAGCTTCCTTTTTAAATACTGTTTAACTTTAGTACACTTTAGATTAGAAACACTGACTTTATTGTTCAACATGAAAAAATCGGTCAGAACCTCACTAATTATAACCATAATAATTATTATTATTTTCGATTCAATGCTAAATCTTTCTTACCTCAGGTGACGTTCTCGTGAATTCTTTGTTCAATTCAACTAATTTACGTCTTGAACGCTCGCTATCATCTTGTCTGTTAAGTATTTGAGTGGCTGTTTGGTCGAGTTCTTTCTGAAATCCATAAATTAACGAAAATTATTTTAATTATTTTTTATGCTAATTAAATGTAAATACAAGTATTTGATTACTTCTATTTTTAGTAATTTTAAAGTTAATAAAATAATATTTTAAAAGCTTTATTGTTTTACTTTTTAATTGTATTATAGAATACTAAATAGAAATTAAGTGATATGAATGAATGGGATGAATAATCATAATAAGTAATACTGTAGTACGCGTACTAAAAGACAAGTTCCACTTATAACCTCACAGACGGAACACTACAGAGAAGTTGTACGACTAAAAAATTAGACAGAAGAGCGCATTAAACAATTATTATTTTAAGGAGTGTTTAAGAACACGGATAGCACTCGAGTGCACGCGTTTTGCCAAATTATCAATAAAGGAAAGGGAAATCTTTTATGAGATTCACTTATTATAAAGCATTGCGGTTTAGTCAGACCGCCCAAATCGGTAATCGGCAGGTCATTGTACTGCAATTGAAAAGCAAATTAATATATATGTTATGTAATACCAATCAAGTTGTTTCTCTGTGCGGTATAATAACAAAACTTATTAATAAAGGTTAAAAAAGGATGACTCAGAAAAGAAAGCGGTGCTACTGTTTAGTATAACTTAAATAACATAAATGCATTGCAGCAACGCCAAGAATCGACAAGAAGGCACGCATAAAGCATAAACGATTTCTTACTTCGAGGTATAAGTGCTGTAAGAGTGTATACGTAACAAATACATACTGTATTAGTATTAGATATATAGTATCGTACGTATTATACATATATATATCTATCTGTTATAACGGAGACAAACGCTGGCAAAGCCAGTAAGCTATGCGTTTATACTGAAGAATAGTATGGCATACAAGACTTCTTTATAACCTAACATACTATACTAGCACTACAATGTTGTGAGTGATAGTAAGTCTTCTACTATAAGCAACAGTTGGTAAAGCAAAAAATCCCAATCCCAAGAGTCAGTTAAAAATCTATCTTCTACTGTAAAAAAGGGAAAGAAGAACTCTTACATAAAATCATGCACAAGCTTTCGTCTCAGACTCAATACAAGTAAGACGAGAAGAGAGAAGAGATTGATCGAAAATCCGTAAAGTGAATCAAATTCAATACATGAATACTTTCAACTCTATAGCGAGTAAAGCGAAAAAAAGAGTGAACATATACACTATGCATCACTTTGTAAAGATGGTAAAGTGCAAAATGAAATTGTCGTTTTATATGTACACTAGAATGAAATGAATGGTGCGTAAGATGTTCGACACACGACTTAATATTACTTTTAGGTTATAAAGTATCAGATATGTTGCATTTAATAGCGATGTCTGCTTTCAAACTTTTAAGCATAAAAATATGTACTCTTCAGAAATTGATAATTCAGATAATTTAAAATCTCTAACATTCCATTAAAATTTGTTTTTCTGAATAAATCAGTGCAACGCCTTTTAATGCTAGTACTAATACTTGTATGAGAGTGAGGAACACGTACTCCAAATAAATAATTCTTATTTTTTGCTAATTAATGCGTTTTGATAAGATTTGTTTCAATTATCTAAAGTTGACGTCTGTTTATCTATACAATCAATTTCTATCAATTACATTGAAGTTACAAATCATACAAAATTGCAGTGTTTTTCATTGCATCTCAGTTTGACATCGAATACATCTAAAAGTATTATAAAACAAGTACTGCACTGCTGATGCACTACTGATGTGATGCACTACTGATGTGATGCACTACAAAATAAATTAAAACAAATCAAATTCGATAGATATAAGAAAGATTGTATCTGCGATCAGAATGCAATACATAAATCAACAGTAATATCAAACTGAACTCAAAAGTTTATATATTCTTCAATTTGATGACAGCAGGAGGTGTTTTGGCCACCAAAGGTCGAGTCTCAATAGGGGTCCAAAGGAGGCACACAATCGTATTGCATATTGTATTGCGTCAGAAATAGTTCAAACTTAAAACAGTCTCACAATAAACTTAAAGCATAACGTAAAGCATATTCAATTATTTTACACATGTTAACAACACATATAAGCTGCAAACACATCGCATATCAAACCAAAAATAACATAACATGACACAATTGAAGGGTAAAACTATTGACAACTTTATATACTGTTTGCATTAAAATTGTTAAACATTTACAACGAGAAGCCTTTTGATGTCAAATGTTTTATCTCTTCAAAAAGTATAAAAGTATATAAACTCATTTCAGTAATGCATCTGAATTTCAAATTATTAACAGATATAAACAAATGCATATCAACCGCAAAAACTAAAATAAAAAATATTAGAGGAAGTTCATGAAAGGGAAAGAAAACAGCTAAAGAAATAAGAGCAGATGCCCTGACCGATGAATGCAAGAATGATGGGGTGCAGAGTCAGGTGATCCAAAAATGCCAATATTATTGAAAAAGCTTTGAGACCCTTAAGAGTTTTTTTTATGAAGGTTAGTGCTGTCATAGATCACTATATGTGGCCAAACAATCCATCTTCAGTATTAGGGGAATCGACATAAGGGATAAGGTGCACATTGGTGTAGGTTTTGGTGTAGATCTAGTTATATAACTATGTGGAGAGGTCGTGCAGTAATTGAATAGGATGACATACACCACCTGCCGTCAAGGAGGAGAACAGTTAACGCATGCAAACGATTCATATGATTTAAACACTTGCACATCTACTCTATTATATACTGTTATAACTCTAAAAGAAACTATTGCTAATATTGGGCATCATTTATCGATTTTTGTGTGTATGCGTCAATACAACTACTTTTCTCACTCAACGCTTCGCCCGTCATCTCTATTCTACATACAAATAGCTTTCATTATTACTTTGCAAAAGCCAAGAAAATATTAGAAAATAACAGCAGTACGAGAAAAATATTATCGGTAATGCTGGTTGTAGTAGAGTATAAAGCATTATATAGTATACTACACTAGTATACCAGTTATATAAAAGAACATTATTCACAATAATATTACAATATACTGAAGACACATAACTTTTGTCCTTATTATTTTTTGTTGTCTCAGTTTTGCATTTGCTTTTACTTTCACTGTTATTATTACTGACTCAACGTTTAATGCATGGCTCGTTTCAAAGAAAATAAAACTCAACCAAACATAAGCTTATATATAACTATTTCTTTTTTCACTTTTGATCTTCAATAATCTTTCTATTTGGGTAACAGCTAAATAAAAAATTAAAGCGGGTCTAACATTATGAGAGTTTGAGAGAGCGATCAAAGAGAGAGGAGAGAGAGAGGATAGAGAGCGAGCGAGCGAGAGAGAGAGAGAGGGAGAGAGAGAGAGACCGTAGAATTAGTTGGTTTTTCTCATCGTCAGTGTTCAATATGCAGACATGGATGGCATGCCACTGATCGAGTGCATACAAT
>JAQGCH010002261.1:0-13085 GCA_034699485.1 Nanhermannia elegantula
GTTCTGTATGAAGTTATATGTTTTTAATATTATATGTATAAAGAAGATTACTTTTTGCATTACATGCCTGATATGGTATATGGTATGGTATGGGGCGCTTTAATTATCAAATGTTAAACCATGAAATAGATATGAATAGGAAACATAATTTTTAATTATTTAAGCATAGGTTAAATTAATATTTAATTTATGTTTAAAAGAAATGTTGAATAGATTTTGTTCGCATAAATTAAAATCACAATACATAAAAAATTTTAAATGTCATTTCCTGTAAAACTCATTTGATTATCACAAACACTTTGCAGTCAATATTTTAGATTAAAAACATTAATACTTTTTGAATCAAAGATTATATAAAAATAAAAAATTTGATTGCAGTATAAGTGTAATGAGGAAATAATTTCGTTTTTCTTATTCAAAAATTGACTTTAAAAAACAAAAACCAATACTTTTCATTATATTTCATAATATAATATGCTATTTAATCAAACCGATGTGTTAGTCGCCAAAGGGGTAATTTTGTGGTTAAAAATTGTATTTTCAAAAGTAAATTTTAAATTTATTCAAATGTGTTATTCAATCTTTTTATTCTATGTAATCCTTCATTGAATATGTAATCATTAATTTCATTGAAATTATTTTTTCAATGATAAATATTTCAAGTGGTATAATATATTTTATTATAATCATAGAGAACAGACCTGTCACAATTTTCAAGCAAAAGAGCCAACGAAATGAAAGAATTAGGACCGAGAGCCATAATTGGGTTACCATGAATTACGCTCACATTTTAAGTTGGAATGAAATGGACAACAATGGTCTTACAATGAACAAAGTTTCCAATCAGTTATAAAAAATTATCTAAAATCGCCAAAATATATATTTGTTCAAAATTTTAACTAAAAGATGATCCAAAATATCTGATTTTAACAGAAATATTAGAAATTTTTATATTAAAATTTGTTAAATTCTAAAGAAATCTCAAAAACTATTAATTTTATGCAAAAATTTCTTTCATATTCGAATTTATAAGATTAATTTACATATAAATGGAGTCTAATTTCAATCAAATCAGACTTAAGGAACCGAACAAAAAAATAAAAATGTTTTGTCGGCGGTATTTTGTCGCCATAACGTAAAACACTTGCACTTAATCATTACTACATCTTTCATCTCTAAACTAATGATTATTTCAAAATTTTTTTATTACAGTTTTTTTATAATACTTTATGTTTCCATAAAACTATTGAGAGCTATTTTTAACATTTTTCTGAAATTCTATTTATTGAAGCCTCGCGAGCCACTGTTTGTCCAGGCCTGTTATACTGTTATAGAATAAAGTATCTGTGATAAGAATTTAAAAAATTCACTAAATTTCTAAATATTTTAAATGAATTTCTATTATACAATATTTAATAAATAAACTGTAACTTATCTCTAAAAATATAAATTATTTATTAATTATACAGTTATTGTAAGAATGAAAGTCAAATTCAAATGAAATCCATTTACTAGTTTTATAGCGATAGTCCATTATTAGTGTAGTTATATTAAATTATATTATTTTAAAAAAACATTAGTGTCAAGCGTTTCGAGTATAGTAAGCCAAACAATGTTTTACCTATAGCTTTATTATATCCATGTTCATTATAAAAAGTGATGCTCGAAAGTTCGATCAATCTGACTTTGCTAGCGCGACCAGCGTGCGTTTTTTTCTAAGTATTCTATGTACTGTACATGTTTTTTATATTATAAACACTATACACATAAATGTTTATAATATAAATAACATGTACATGTACATTTTATATATGAATTGCGTTAAATTTTACAAAATATAAATTTTAACTACACTGAAAAAACTGGAACTCTACAGGCTCTACAACCTTAAAGGGGTCCAATCATTGGTTTGTTTTCGTTTTCTTCAGCCAACTCCTTAATGAAAGGAGATCTCGCCGAAGCCCATGTTAAACCAGTGAGATTTTACAGGGATAACCCCGTGTCGGGCCATAGGGGTGTTTAAAAAACACTGAATATGTGGCCAACACATAGCAGAGAAATAGCCACGCCTGGGGTTCGAACTCAGACCCTTCGATCCTGAGTCGAAGTCATAGCGCGTTGCGCCACTCCCTTCAATCATTGGTTTTCTTAGTAAATTATTAAATTAAATATTTTCAGATTGATTGTGCGTTAACATTTTTACAGATAATTTCAACAAAAAAAACATGGAAGATATATAAAATTATCTTTTCTAATATAATTTTTTCAGAAAAATATTTTTGTCCTAAAATTTATAACATTTTTTAACGGGTTATTTTTTGAAATGTAACATAAAAACAATAGTTTCATTCCATCAAAGTCTTGAGGTCTAAATGATAACTGATCCTTCTTGGCAAACAACAACAGTTCAAATAAAACAGATTTTGTTTAAAAAACATATTTACTCATAAGGCTCACTGACATGTCGCTCGGTAAATGCTCGACGCCCGAGCTCTTAAAAAAATATTCGCCAAGCGCCAATCTCTTTTTTATCCGAGCTCCGACATGTCTACCACTGGTTATAACTAGAGATAACATAATATACCTGTGTATAATATATTTTATATTATCAAATAATTATGAAACTTTCTAAAAAGTTAAAACAAAGTAGAAATAGTGATAAGAGGGGCCATGAACGCAATTTTTAGATGAATGTCTGATATTAGTCATTGACTTCTTCATTGACGCACATCTTTCATAAATTTTTCAGATTTCATTTCTTACAGTTTAATACAGGTTTATTAATTTTATAAATAATTATTTTTATAAATGAGTCTATGTTAAGAAAAATGAAATGAAAAGATTAATTCATTCCAAATATAGATTTTTACTTCCATCTCAAATCATCAAAATAGAGTGCCTTTAAAAATTACCGACTCAGAGCTAAAACTTAATTTTTAGAAATTTATTTAAATATTCAGAAAGATTGTATAATAAAGCCAGTATTGCTTATTTAATTATGTAAATAATTTTTCCTGAGTTAAACTTAATATTAACTTTAATAATATGTTTTACATTGTTATGCGGTAGTTTTAAAATTTATACAAAATTTGATTTAAGCTTAGAAAATATTATGTAAGTTAGTAAAAAAATTCTTATTATTATTCGGCAATTCACGAAAATACATGTATTTATTCTATTAGACATAGGATAACCGCAAGTCCAGGTTTGAGCTCTAGTGTCCAGAATTTATGGTATTTTTAAAAAATATAGTTCTTGGTCATCCCTTTAGTTCTTTAGCTGTACAAAATAAAGTACAGAATTGGACTCAACCAGATGTGGTTATTTTATTTACATTGCAATTCAAACTTGAATTTAGAAATTACGGTTAGTTTGAAAAATAAATTTAGTTTTTAATGTAAAATTGAACCTAATTCTAAATATATTTGCACTTTCTCATTGAATAACAATATAGTACAGTACATTAGAATAACTAAAATTATTCAAAAGTCTTAAGAATAATTTATTTAGCATTGAAGTCAAATCAATCAAGTTTTAAATCTTTATCAAAGCTCTTCACAACTTCAATAAGTGGTATATAAAATGATTTACTCTTCCTTTGATTCTTCTTTTTCTTCGGCACAACACCTAAAATAATTTAAATATATATTATATTGAGTTACCCTAAAACTTCATTTCACTGAAATAAAGATTAAATCATTTTTAATACCTAATTGTTGACATTTATCACTATCCTCTCTGTAATCAGTACAGAGTGAGCCTAAAACTCCTCCTGTCATGGATCTGACCAGATTTTGGGCCTCTTCTAACTCATTGTCATTGCAGTGTTTATTTCCTCTTTCTTTAATACACGTGAATATCTTCTGATATTGGCTTTAAAATAATTTATAATTAGTTAACAAAAAAAATTTAAATGCTATAAACGAATATGAGAAATACAGGTACTATTGCCGAAAAAAGTATGTGAGAATCTACAATATATACTTTCATTCATAGAACATGAAAAGTTTTTATTTTAATTAACTTACAATATTTGACTGATAAGAATAATAGTGACTGTTTTTAACAATTCAATCAGTTAATCAAATAGTGTTAATCAGAGTTTATCACTAAAAATGAAATAAAATTCAGAATTTATCTGTTTTTAGCTTTGATCAAAAAGAGCGCTTATAGATTTGTTCTGTCCGTCCGTTGCCAAATAGATCGAGAAAACGGTAAGAGCTATCAAAAAACTGATTTTATATAAATAATCAGTGTGCTTGAGAACTTCTAAAATGACAATTAAAGTCTGTTTCCAGTGACCAATGGCCAGGTTATTGGCGAAAAACTACGGATACTAATGCTTTACTGTTAGAGATATGAAACAAGTGGCAAAAATACATTTGGATCGCGCTTTTGTAAACAGTCATAGACTGTATACTAGAGGTCTTGATGGGTTCAAATTTCGAACCCATCCCCAACCACGACCCACGGGACCTGCCCCAAACCCACACCAACCCATGGGTTTAAAAGTAGACCCACCACAACCCATGGTACGAAAGCGGTTTGGTAGCTCAGCCGGTCCAGGTTGACCCTTAAACAGTTAACCAGCTCCTTTTTATTAGGTCGAATATCGATATTGTTTGAAACTAATTATTTATTTATAAAGTTTTTGCAATTGCCATAAATTGTTTTAATTTTTTAACCAACGTGCATAACTCACGGAACTCAACAAACCACTTCACGAGCCCCAGCCCCAACCCAATCCATGGGTTAGGGCTGGGGCCCCATCAAACCCATGACCCATCTTACCCCATGGAGATCTCTACTGTGTACTTTGCCTTGTTTATTTTAAATTATTGTCATTAGGCAGGCCATTAGTAACTTAAAATCAGTGTTTTTTGAACCACTTATTGTAAACAAGAGAGAAATAATGCATTTTCAACTATTACTTATTTATCATTTATTATTGAACTTACCAACAGTTAAGTTATTAATCTTATTATCAATTTGATGCTTTAATAACTTTTAAAACATTAAAAGGAGCATAACACAATTTTAAAGGAAAAATGAATTTAGGACATTTAAAAACTCACCAACAAATAAATGGTATCTTCTTTTTATTATCTGCATTATTAATGCCAAGTAAATCATCAATAAATTTAGAATTACATTTATTAAACTCAGCACTGGCTCTATTAGCACAAGGTGCTACTTTTATCAGCCCTTGTCTTCTTTTAGAATTCTTTTTGCATAACTGGTGCGCCTGATTTTTAACTTGATAGAAGAGCACAGAACTCACTTGTTTAGGCATATTTTTCAAACATAATTTTGTGTAGTTTTCCACTGAATTTATTAATTTAAATGTTTCACTATTTGTAAAAATTTGGATAAAATGCAATTCAATTCTGTTTTAAAAGTTATATCAAGTCTTGAAAAAGTATAAAAAGCATTTCCAATACTCACTGACAATATTTGATAACTTGTGAATTGTTTTCCGGAAACTTCCTACCAGACTGACCAAGAGTTAGAATTTTTGCTACATTACTATCAGCTCTTTTGAATGATTGACTATTGCATAGTAACTGACATAAAATAATTTTGAAAGAACTTGAAACTACAAAAATTATTATAGATTTCATTGTTTTTCAAAAGTTTTTCTATCTTTTCTCAAAAATAAGATTAAAAGAAGAGTTTATTATTTGTTACATTGTTTATATATTTTTTATATCATTTTTCCTTATTATTATCTGATAGAATTCAATCGAAATTTTTTTCAATTTTATTATTCAAAGACACATAGTTTACATTGAATTGACAGTTGATTATTTCATAATACCCTTATATAACATTAACCGCATTTTCACCTCAATTTTTGTCAATGTTTTGAAGAATAATCACGAGAAAAATTTTATTGCTCTCAATGAAATTACATTAACTTTAAAGATTATAAATATCTATCAAATAATTTAAAATAGTAAGCGAATATAGTTTTTAACAATTTGGGTATAATTTTTCAATATTTTTAATAATTAATATTAAAATAGTGTTATTTTCAATGCTTAGATAGGAAAAAACGAATGAAATTTTATATGTCATGGTTTTGTCTGTTTAAATTCAAAGAAATTCCTTCATTTCTTGTCATAACTTCTTAAATACAAGAATTAAAAGAAAAATTAGAATTTTAAAGTTAAAAAGTTTTTTATGAGATAAAACTCAGATCAAAATTGAAATAAAATTATTTCTGGCAAAAATCAAGTGAAAGTTAAAAGTAAACTATTAAATAAATGTATTTCATGTGTTACTGAATTGTAAATAAGTTTAGTTGATTAATATCATTAAATAAATTGAATCTTATAATAGAACGATATCTATGTGTTGAGTAACACTTTTTATTGAAAAAAATTAATTTATAGTTTGCAAATAGTATCTAATGCCAAAAATATGTGCGAAGTTCAAGGAGAGGTAACACTTTTTTTTAATTTTTTATCTAAACCTGTCTGATGTTTTAACATTTATCGCAAGATTTCATAATACAGCTATTTTTAGTCTGATTTAATTTAAATTCTATATTCTATCATTAATTTTAGTTTTCTCAATAAAATCTAACATTTTTTGATTCAGTAAAATCTCTATAATCACAAAAAATCCGTTTACTATAACAAAAGTTATTTATGAGAAGCTCAAGAGACTCAAGCTTACATTTGAATCAGGCTCGAGCCTCGAGCTTGCTGAGTCTGAAAAATTAATGTTAAGAAGAATGAGAAAAATAGCTGATGAAGTCGTAACAAATTGCAAAACAGACTCTCGAAATAAGTTTATTTTATTTAAGCTTTAATGCGCTCAACCACTGCTTAAATACTTCAAATCTGAATTATTAACTCATTTATTATTTTAAATAAAACTCAATTTAGTTGAACTGAGTTACTACTGATTTACTAAAACCTCTATTCAATGTCAGACAAATATAATTTAATAAGTATTTATGTCCGACATGTTATCGGAAGGCCCGGAATTCGAGTCCTCGGCTGTGCTGTATTTTTTCAATACAATTTAAAAATAAAAATCATTTTTCTTTTTTTAAAAGATTGAAAAAATACCTTAAATTAATTTTTGCTGATTTAATTATAGATAAAATTTTGGGCTCAATAACTATTAATTATTGATTGGTTCAAATTTCAAAATCTGTCAAAAATGTAAGTTTTTGAAGAAATAAATCAAAGATATTTTGATAACTCAATACGATTCCAATGTCAAGTTTTTATTATTTTTTCTAAAAATATGACATTTATTAATTAATTAGTTAAATAAATGAATGCTCTTTCGATTGACGCTCTAAATACGTATATAACATTTCAATAAACGAATGGAAAATTACTAATATTTGTCAATTTATCTAATGAAAGGATAATTCTAGAAAACATTTTTTGAGTCTTTTAAAATATCAATAGTTTTAAAAGAAATAAAGTATATATTACTGCAAAATCAATTGTCATGAAGAGAGAGAGAGAGAGAGAGAGAGATCAGTAATAGAACTTACTGTATAACTAAATATAAATTTATGATTTAATTAAATTTTTATTTGAAAATCAAAATCACACTTAAAGATATTTTTCATTTATTTTATTTCTAAATATATTTACAAAAAGATTTAATATTTTTACATAAATTATATTTATATGAATTAAACGTGAAATTACTTTTAAATCAAATAATATCAAAAATAATTAACAAGTGATTAAAATCCAAATAAGTTACAGAAAATTGTTTATATAAATTCATTTAAATTATTTAAAACATACTATTGAATACATATTAACAATCTTTTAAACTATTTGAAAAAATATTTTAAAAAATATGATTAACTTTCGTCCCAATCAAAGAGAAACAATGTTTTATAAATTAAATTTGAAAGAATAGAGTATTGAACAAAAGTGTAGTATATTATGCGGGAATACTTTCCAGAATATTGATGAAGGGCGGAAGAATTGATTTATATCGGGTCTGATTTGATGTTTTAAGGTATGGTTTGGGTAGTTGTAAAATTTTAGAGCATTGATCAGTTTCGCGTGTATATTGAGTGCATATATGGCCTAACATTTGTCCTGTGTATCCTTCTAATAATTGTTCTATAAGTACTGCTGTATCGTGAATACAATCTGGAGAATTGCTATCAGCGGCTGCTTGTGATACACATTCTTCAAACTTGTAATAATTGCTAAATTTTTAGAAAAATATAATTAGTTTTAATTGAAATTAAGGATTTCGTTTAATAAATTAGAAATTATTTTTTAATAACTTTAAGTATTGCTTATAAAGTGTTTGAATATAATTTTTTCAGAGTTTGCTTATTTACTAGTATTTTGAGCAAAAACTTTTAACTTAAAAAACTTAAACAAATGAGGAAGTTATCAAAGCTAAGAATCTGAATCACTTATGAAACACGTGTTTATCAAAAACTTTGATTGATTCTGATAAATAATTTTTTATTTAGGCTGCGATTACTTGTGGGAAATCCCAATTTGTTTTAGAACTAGTGTTTTGAAATAATGTATTTCTCAACAAATGTTTCTCAACAAAACTTAGATTTTTAGATAATATGTGTTAAGTTTTTATGTAATTTTTGCAGATCACTTAGATTTTATTGATTATTGATATTGATATCACGTTTTGTACTGCGTGTGGTCTTCGATTCTTTTGAGAAGACATATAAATAATCTCTTAATGAAATGAAGCTGAGGAAACACCTCAAATCAATTCTGAAGGTTAAATATCTAAAAATAATGCGACTCATCAGTGAGATCGTCATCAACTAATAGACTTAGATCTGAAACTAACATTTTTTTTAACTCTTGATGTAAATTAACGTCATTCAAAACCAGGTTTTAGGAAAACATATTCAAAACATTTCTTTTTCTTTAAAATATGAAAAAATTTAGAAAACTTTTCCTAAATTAATAAACTTTTTAAATTGCATGATAAATATCAAAAATGTTAACTCAGAATTTGAAAATATAATTAAAGTAAAATTTAAGTGAAACTTTTCCTCTTAAAATTCAGGCTAAATTTTTATACATACCAACAAATGAGACCAATTTTCAACTTTTCAGGTGCATTAATACTCGCCATCGCCTCATCAATTAATATATTCATACATTTATTGCCGTTTGATTTGATAGCATTTAAACATTTAGCCATCGCTACAATATCTTTCTTTCCCCTCTTGAAAGTACAATAATATTTGTTTTTTCTGATAACTCCAAACATCAGAAGTGTTGTCACTTGATATGGAAATGCTTTTAAACATCTTTTCGCGTAATCTTTTACGTAAAGCTCTTTTTGAATTTTCTCTCTATTTTTCAAATAAAATTTTAATTAACAAAAGAAATAAAATTACAATAATCGATGGTTTTGTTGGCTTACGTGCAGAAGTTAGCCCTTTCCAAGTCTGATTCGGGAATTTTTCGTTTCGGGTCACCGAAAAAGAATAGCCAACGAGTTGTCTCATCCATTCTTTGTGCATCACAATCCTTTTGTGCTCCGGTATATTCTTTTTAATAAAATTAATTTTTAAGTTATGCGAAAGTATGAAAAAAATGTTACAAAATTTACCGAACGACAGAACGATTGTAATAATTAAAACACCTAAAATAGTTGTTGCGGACATTTTTTTATTATTATTTATTATAAACTGTCAAAAAGTCTTTCTTATATACTATTTATCTACAGTTTGAAAACTTTTAATGAACTTAAGACTCTTCTGTTGAAAATGTCTGCTTTTATACCAAAAAAGTTCTCTACTGTTGATAATTCGTTAGTTAATTGAAACTTTTAAACCAATAAACTTTCTCAAAACTATTTTCAATAATTTATGGCTTAAGTCAATAATTGGTTATTAAAAAGTAATCAAAAACTTTAAGTTATAAAAATCTTATTGATATGTTATATCCGTCAAAAACTAGTGTTTGAGTGAAAATTAATACTTGTATGACAGTGAAAATGAGATCTCTCTTTCACTTTGAGAATTCACCTTCAAATACATTTGATATATAAGAGATTTTCAGTGGAAAACATGATATAAAAACTAGTTGGCCTGCATTTCGCTGGTTCTAAATTTAAAAGCATAAGAAAAATCTGTAATAACATTATTATAATTGAAAATATAAATTTCAAGGCATTAGCTCTTGAAGAGATCGAGAGAAAAAGTTTCGATTATAAACACGATAACAAAAATATTGATTATTTTCTGTTATATATTCAAGAAGTGTCTCATTTAGAGCCTTGAGAGTTTTTACTTTTTGGCCAAAATTTCTTAATATATTTAAAGTTTGTTTTAAAAAAGTGCTTAAATTTCTAATTTTGCTTTAATTGCATGAATTTGAGTTAATTTACAAATTTTCTCACTTATATTGCTATAAATAGTAAACTTAAATCTATTAATATTTATTGTGTAAATTGCGAAATAACATTAGTTTCTCTTCAAATATTAGAGTTTTTTTAATTATTTAAAATTTAGAGTTATTTAAACAAACTTTGGTAAATAAAATTCTTGTCAATTTAATTTCAATAAATGTTTACAAATAATTTTTTAAAATCTCATGATTTCTTAGGAAAATGTAAATATCAATGCTTTAAAATAATGCAAACGTTTATTTAGTGAAATGAAAAATTTAGATCTATTTAGATCTTCGAAATCCTTTGAAATCCTCTCTATCTTTTCTCTCAGATCTAATTTAGTAGCATTTTTGGTGTGGATCCTATAATCCTCATCTATCCCAAAAAAATTTATTAATTATCGTTGTTTAAATTAATATAATATGAGCAGCGAACACGGTCATAGAGGTCAGATATTGACCTTTAAAATTTACTATTTATTTAAATGATAACTCATGAATGTCAAGTATGAAGACAGATATAAACTGTAAACTAAAACAAAATATAGTTTTCTAAACTACACCAAAACATACTATTTTATAAATTTGAAATTTAAAATAAATGTAATTAACTTGAGTTACAGCTCAAAACATTCAATTTCAAAGGTTATTTTCTGAACTCTATGACCCCATTCGTCGCTAACATTATTTTAATTTTAAACAGCAGTAATTTATGAATTTTTTTGAGATAGATCAGGATCTGAGCCACACCAAAAATCCTTTCCTTCTTAGTTCCTTATTTTTTATTTGTACAATAAGCTCAAATAAAAAGGAAAAAATATTGGATATAATATAACATTTTTGCATTAGTTAGTATCTTGATCCAATATATTTTATCCAGTATTTTTCCATTTTTTATTTCCCCTTATTGTATCTGTATCTGTATCATAATCAAGATTCGGATTTTTAGAGTCAATTTCTCGTAAATTTCCTATTAAAATAGACAATATTAAAAGCTTTTCCATTACTGTCAATCAATAGTTGAATTGATTGGAGGATTTATCCTAATGCTTAAATATATTTGATATGAGATTAAAAACTCCTATTAATTGCAAAACAATTTAGAACAAAATAGAAAATTAACTCGAGTTCAACAATTATATATAAGAACAATATTTTGAAGCGTGTGTGCATCGAAATTATAAACCAGTCATAAATTCTAGAAAGAGATTCCAAATTATAGTTATACAAAAAGCTATTCGTGAATTATTTCAGGAAAAACTTCACTTATAATATTTTATTTAAAATTATAACAAAAAACTTATAACTAACATAAATGCGAGGCTTAAAAATTTATCACTGGTCTAAATAGAAACACGGAAAAACCCAATAATATGAGTTGAGAACTTGTCAACTTCAATGAGTCTATTGATAAAAGCCTTGCTTTTGCTTCAACTTACTATTTGGTCCAAAAATTTATCTCAAATTATGGAAAAACCGATGATTTTAAGTTCAATACATTGATCTAAGAATAAATTGAATCAAAAACAGATTTCTTCTGGTATTTGCATCTGTAATGACATCTCATTATCTTTAACCGTGAATCGAAGGTAATTTCAGAAAATATGGTATTTCCATAAATACTAGTATCTAGTTTTCTATGAGAGGCCACAATTTTAAAAATAAACTTATTTAGATGTGTCCATAGAAATAATTATTGAATTTAATTTTTTTAGCTGTAACATGTAATTTGATTAACTTCCTTGTAATTATTAATTTGCTAACTATCAATGTTTATGAGAAAGGCATGTCGTACAACAATTAAGTTATAAAATTTTATTTAATTATAAAAAAAAGTTTAAATCAGTGTAAACTTAGTTTTAGATATTTTAGTAATGAGCCATATACTTAAAAAAAATAAATCAAGATATAATATATTTAAAAATCTGACCACAGTCTGCTTTATTTGCTTTTGGTTTGTATACAGTACAAACTGTACAAACATTTTGGAAGCACAGTATTAAATAACTTTTCGCCTTAAAATTTTGAAATAATGTAGCTGTTTGTTGTTGTATAAGCTCAAATATTGCAAAAAGATATCGAGCAAAGTATTATTATTCAACTGGAAGTCTAAATCAAAATTCAGACCAATACTATATTTGAAAAAAGCTAATTATACAAAAGATATGATTTAGAATACAATATAAGAAATAACGAGTTTTAAAACTTTTTATTTAAAGATTAAATCTAAAGATTTTTTAAATTCTTTTATTAAAATTCTTAAAAAATATTTAATAAATTAAATAATTAAACATTTTCTTTGGTATGACTTAAAAATATCGCCATCAAAACATCGCTGAGTCAAATATATAATTAAACTGATGCAAAAGTTTGGTTAGGTAAGGGTAGGTTACGTTATGTTAGATCAGATTAGGTAAGTTTACATTAGGTTATGTATTTTAACTCGGCAATATTATGACGCGGCAATGTTTTGACAGCGATATTATGACGTCGAACCTTTTCTTTAATATCGAATAAAAAGACAAATATTAAAATATAATTTCTAGAAATTTTTGAATATATCAGAAGTAATATAATTTACAAAAATTTAATAAACAATTAGTTGGATCGGATGGAAACGGTTCAAGAAGTCCTGATTTTCATATTTGTAACACCAGAACCAGTTCCCGAAACAGATTTTGAAACAGAACCTGAAATAGTTTTTGGTTCAAT
>JAQGCH010002262.1:0-13083 GCA_034699485.1 Nanhermannia elegantula
TCGATGAGATCTTTCCATTGATATAGCACACTCGATGGGGTCCCTTCGTGGGGGGTGCCCTATGGACTTTGGTCATTGCTCTTTTTGTTATAATGAACTCTCCTAATAAAAACTTTCTAATAGTTAACTTTTAAATACAATTTTTTATTGCATATATAGATGAATAATGTTTATAATATATTCAAATAATGTGCTCTTATTTTATTAAATGTAAAATTTTTGCATTTTAGCGAAATTGATCTATGTCATTTATACAAAAAAATTATGCTTGTCAAAATGTTTTTAATTTTTTTTTTGAAAATATAGAATTTTAAGCTCACAAGAAAGTGGTTTATATGATAAATGGACAGCTGTTGCACAAAAACTAAGATTATTCGATGATTTTGTTTTAGATATGAATCATAATGAGAAATATGAATCAGAAAAATTAACTCTTCTTAGATTAAAGGGTGTCTTCTCTTTATGGATTATTGGTCTATTAATCTCTTCAATTTTATTTGTAATACTTGAATTTTATTCTAAATTTTTATCTCAACGTAAAATATATCCTATTTTCAATGCGTTTGTCAACTTTGGTTGAAGCGAACAAATTATTTTATTAAAAAAAACTATAAAATATATTTATAAAACTTCAATTACTTTCGTCACTTATTAAAAATAATAAAATAAATTATTTTTTATAAATAATAATTTTTATTTCGCAAATTAATATAAAAAATAATTGTAAACAATAAGAAAATTTGTCACTAAAGATAGAAAATAACATTAACGCACACTTGTTCTCAGACCTGCTTTAAACTAAAACCATGTAACGCATGGAAACCAAAAATGACAATTTTTTTATTAATTCATATCTTTTAATTACAAATTGAAATTTAATCAAATTTAAAACAATAATAAAGTATTTATAAATGAAAAGAAAGAAGAAAAATATTGCCGATCGCACACTCAGATCGACCGCAATTCGGGTTTAAGTAATGTGACCTCTTATATGGTATCTTTTGGAAATTGATACATAGATCTCCGTCTAATCTATTGTTTTTTGACTAATTCTTCAGTATATGAACAAATTTAACATGTTTCTAAACTTTTGGCTTCAAATTTGACAAAAAAATTTCAATTGGTAGCAATTGCACAATATTTCAAAGTTTAAGTTTTTTCATTAATTTGGATTTTGAAACAAAAAATTTTTAACAATCAATCTCTTTTGCAAAAATGGATATAACTTCTGAACCGGAAGTGATAGATCAACAATTCTGGTGCCATTAGAATCGACTCATCGAGTACTATCAATTTCATGTATCAGTTGATTTTTAGGAAGCTCCGCCCACTCAGAAAATGTCATTACCTTAGTGGGCGTATCTCGTGAATTTTATTTCGATTTCTTTTGATGAGTAAAATCGATTTAAGTTATCCGCCACTCTTTATGGCCTCAGATTCCTAAAACTCATAGAAATGCCATAGCCATAAAAAAAAGGTCAGGAGACTTAAACCCGCCGTACGACCGATTTGAAAGTACAATATAAAATTTTTTTTTTCGTTTTATTCCTTATATATACTTAATTAATGTTTAAAATTTCATTAAATTCGAATTTATAATTAATAAAATAAATTGTCATTTTTGGTTACCATGCGTTACAATGGACTCAATTAAAAACCAAAAAATAATTTCACTAACTATTAGTGATTAATCCTATTTATACATTATATCACTGATAATAGAAATTTTAGTGAAAATACTTTATTAGAAAGTTTAAAGTTAAACATTAGTATAAAGCTTTAGCTCTCACTTAAATGAAGTTCAGAACTGAATGTCTTATAGACTTATACTTTTCAACTTTTTTACTTTCCTATAAAGACTCTGAAAAGCAGGCATTTGAACCCTTTTCCGTTTTTAATTGAGCCTATTGTACTCCACAAAGTACTATAAGAAATAATTCTAAATCTAATCAATTATTAAAATCAACTATTTTATTAGTAATTTTTAATTACATTTGTTAATAATCTACAGAAAATTTCCGGAAAATTCAGAAAATTTTTCAACACATTGATTATTCAAAAATACAATAAAAGAATTCACAATGAATTATACTTTAACATTAAAAATATAAAAAACGACAATTAAACAGTAAAAAAATATTTGGATAACAAATAATATAATTAAAAAGTATTTTAAACATTTATAAATTTAGCAATTTTTCAATTTTGAGCGCAGTCTGTTTTTTAGCATCTGAATTCTGCATTCTATGGGAAATCATAGACAGTCTTCTAGTCAAGAGTGGGTCGTCTAACATAGAATTAATAACACAGAGTAGAGTCTCTTTATTACAGGTGTAAGGATCGAGATTCAGCCCAAAAGCATTCTCTTTGATTCTCTGGCCGTTATCTAATTGATCGCCAAATAATGGCAAAACAATTACTGGTTTAGAGTAATAAAATGCATCTGAAATGGTTTTGTTATCACCATTAGTAATAACCAAATCAACTAATGGTATGACATCAGTTTGCGGTAACTTTTCTAAACTCCACATATTTTCCGGGAGTTCGTAATTTTCATGAAAAGGACCTTTCGATACAATGAATTTGTTTTGGGAATTTACCAAAATAGTTATCAATCTTTTCATTAAATCCGAATCAGCCAACTCTCCCATTGATAAGTAGATGAGTTTACCCTCTTTTGCCATCAACTCTTTAGGTATTGAGAATTTTTGTTCAGTTTTCTTCTTAAGGCAGTCGATTTGCATCCAATTTCTCAGTTCCCAAGTATCTAAAACCCTATTATAATCTAATTCTTTTGGATAGACATAAATGTTTAGATAAGGCGAATGCGGATGAAATGTATTTTTAGGCAATTCCGGCGCTCCTTTTGAAACACACCATTGATTCATCTGAGTCTTTAAATCCTTGAATAATTGATTCCACTGGTTTCTGAAAGTATCCCAATCTTGAACTTTGCCATTTTTTGGTAATCCTTTCATAATTAATGAGTTTGTTTTAATGTAATGTTTTGAATATTTGAGTTAACATTGAATTACATACATATAAATAGTAAGTTAAATATTTATTAAAGTAAACATGAATTTAAACAAATATTTATGGTGTACTTATATTATAAATATGAATATATGAAAACATAGCTACCAGACCACGCGGGAGGTATTTTCTCATCATTCAGGTAAAGGTTAGGTCCACCAAAATTAAGCCAAACCCATGGTATACCAGAATTAGTCAAAGCAGGTGAACATACCATTGATTCAACTATTATAATATCAGGCTTTAAGCGTTCAATCAGTTTCTCGTAATAATTTTCACGCTCTTTAGTAATTTCAAACTTTTTTGCTACATCTGAGAGATAGTAGTTTTTTATTTTTTCAACAGGAGAAGAGTTGGATGTGTCCAAATTGAGTCCAGAAATATTGTTATTTGGATCGATCATTTTTGGCGACTCTTGGATTTCTTCCTCAAACCCATGAGGAGTCAACAGTCCTTTGGATGCAATATCAACAGCGAATACAATTCTATGGCCGCGCTCACGAAGTTCTTCTGCTAACACTTGACATTCAGTGATGTTTTCATTTCCATTTGTTGGTGCGAACAAAACAGTGATACTTCTCATTATGAATAAAAGTTTTTGTAATTTTCGAGTTTATGACAATTTATAATCTAATTGAAAAACAAAAGTGATTGTCATAAAAGCTTCTTCAAGTCATGTATGAAAATGATCAATAAATGCTTCGAATGTATAATGAACTTGTTTTCAGAAGTATTCCGATTTTTATAATGAAACCCAAAGGCACACAATTGATGGCTACTTATTAAGGGAAACTCCGAAACATAATACAAAACTGGTTTTAGAGTTTTATTTTGTTTTAAGAATTGGTGGGATTTAAGTGTAGTTTTCAAGTGTTCTCGTGTTTATGTAATATTTCACCCAATTTTGATAATTATGAATCAGTTACTCCCTTTATTCGTTAGATTAAGCTTTTGTCTAAAGTGTTTAGCTTAGGGTCAAATCATTTGCTATTAAACTGATATCAATCTTATTTCTAATGATTGTCTCTTTTTATAATTCGTATTGACTTCACTGTTGACATACTTTTTAGTGATTTAGTAGTCATTGAATTATTGATCAACTTTTCTATTATACCTAATACAGGTGTTATAAGTTAAGCAATTTGAATAAATATATTACAAGCAATAATAGAAATAATGATTAATGCCTTTTCATTATTATAATTAACAATTGATATTCAAATATAAGAAAGAAAGCGAAGTTTAATTGCTTGAAGAGTTCAACAAAATCAAGTTGATTGCTAGTTTGAACTCTTATTATATGATAATAATAAAACTTTTAAGAGATTCATCATAAGTGAGCTCAAATCAATGCTTTATTCCTGTATTTCTGAATGTATAATAAGTGAAAACCTTCTTTTTGACCTAATTTTAATGGTAGAAAAGTTTAGGATTTTGTTCAATTCAAATCTCATTAAAACTCAAAACTCATGTAATTCAATTAAATTACTGGTAATATATTTAATTAATAACTAATATGTATCAACGGATATATAAATTAATTCCCTTATCTAATCGTGATTTGAAACGCGTTAACTTCTCATACATTTTAATTAAATGATTTGTTTGTTATTAAAGTTTTATACGCTTTAAATTTCAAAATATTTGTTTTACATTTTCATAATATAAATATTTATTAATTTATTTTGGCGTAGAATCAAAATTAAACTTTTATCTCTTGGATCTTCTGTTAAAGCCTAAGATTATTAATAACTAGGTTTTGCATTTTGCAAATGAAGGGATTATTTTTGCTTTAATTTTAGTATAACGTAGTTTTTGGTATATATTTAATGTTTCAACTTTTCAATGTCAACAACTTTCGAGTCTATGTATAGAACAATACCTTTTCGAGAATATTATTAATTACAAGTTTGACCCGAAAAGAATATTCTTAATTATTTGAGTAATAATTTTCGTGAATAATATTCGATATATAAGTAACTAATAGTTAGAAATTTGAATATTAAGACAAATTATTAACAATATATTGATATCGACTAAAGTTATTGCTCTCAGTGTTTACTTATTTTTCACTTTCAATGTTTGTTTACATCTAATGTTTATTTCAGTCAACCATTAAATCCCGTTATTTAACAAAAAGTTTTTTAATTAATTTTTAAGTAAAAACTTTTTTGATTAAAAAGTGCATTAAATAATAATAAATATTGATTTTATTAATAATCCATTAATTTTTCATAACTTTTCAAACTATTTCTTAGAAAAAAGTTTTTAAGGAAAAAAGTGTTAAATTTCGTCAAATTTTGTTTAATTGTTGACAAAAACTTTTAAAAAGCATTTGAAAAATGGGTCAAAACTATAGCACTATTGAGAGCGGAAACAGAAAGACTATAGAATACGAAATATTTGACAAATCGTTTCATTTAATAGAAAAATACGTGAAAAACACGAAAGGATTGAGAAAAGCGTTTAATGAAGAGCACGAGCGGGCCCTCAATAACAGATCCGACGGTTACCTGAATTGGTATAAAGTGCTGCCCAAACAGATGAAAGGGACCAAAGGTATGGCATATCTCGAAGCCATCAAAACTGTGGCTCAACTCTTGAAAACTGCTCAACAAAACCATAGACTCAGTCATAATAGTGATGATAAACATATGTTTAGAGAAGTGTATCAATTAGTGGACCGACTCATCCATTTGAGAGAAGAAGAACTCAGCCCTCAATTGTCATGTTTTTGTTGCATTCTCTTTAAAGGCGATAAATATAAAAGTCATGAGCCGGTCATCACTGCCTGGAATGAGTTTAAGCATTGATTTAGGCATTCATTTACGCGTTGATTCACTTTTTTTAGGTATAATTTTATTTGAATTGTTTTTATCCATCAATTCATTCGCTTAAATGTTAACTATTTATTAGTATTTGTTTGTGTATGAAAATAAAATTTATTACACTTTATGCTAAGAATCAACTGTTGCTTATCTATTGACATATCTATTAGATAGTTGTCATCAAAAAATTGTTTAGTAATGTAAATAAATTTTAATATTATATTAATTGATGTTTAGATAAACATAAGATAATCTATTGATTGATTTATTGATTAAGGGGTTAAATGGGTTTTGAAAATATATTATATTAAAAATGAAATTTGTACTGAAAGTTGAACTAATTTTTGATGAACTAATAAATCATTTACTTAAATAGTTATAACTTTTTAATAGACTTATTAATGATGTAAATGTGTATAAATTAATAACAATTTTAAAACACCTGAAACAGTAGCAAACGTTACAATTTTTAAAGGGTTTTTATTCTTATAAAATAATTGATGAATAACTTTGACAAAACGTCAACTTTTTTAGTATTGAGGAAAAGATTTTAATATTTTTTTATTGATGTATCGAAAACTCATTTTTAAAGTATTAGTTTACGCAACACATAAGCTATTAACACCTTTCCATAATTACCTCCAACTTAGAAAAAAACTTAGCATTTTTGTCGAAATGATAATTTTGAGGCTTTAATCTTTTTTTCAAGCCTTTCAATAAAAAAATACTAATTTTTATAGAATTGAAATTGAATTAAAGGGTTTATGTTTTGCTGCATTTCTTTTCCGCGGACGAAATCTGTAGAAATTAGTTACCAATAGTATTGATATAATTGCAAAATAAAATACAAAAACCACCTGAAAGTAAAATAAGACTAATTGCAAATAACTTTATGTTTTTTTAAGTTTTTGTGCTTAAAACTCGAACATTATTACCATCGCATAAATAATTGCATCCAAACGTTGATTTGGGAGAACCTTTTGACTTAAGTATGTTTGATATAAGCGAAAAGTACCACAAAAAATGTCTGGAAGTCTGAAACAAGAAAGATGTCATAAAATGATATATACATATAAACTCTTAAAGTTTACACTTCTTAAAAGCTTAAGATTTAGTATTAAAATATATGAGATTTGGTGTCACTTTAGAGCTTAATTTTTTGTAATTCTTAGAATTTATTACTTTTCAAAGCTCTCAAACATCTTAATTTTTATGCATTTAAAAGAATGTGAATTTAGTGACCGCATTTGCAAAAAATTATGTTATTTTATTTTTGTTTAACACATTTGTTTAGATTTATTTGTAATGAGAATTTTAAATTTAAATTAAAAGTTTATAATTAAATGACTTGAATAACAAAAATTAAATCAATACTTAGATTTGTGAATCAATCATATAAGACATATGACATATATTTGTCAAACTATTCTATTCTTCTAGATTTTCATATTCAAAGACCTGAAGCAATCACATTGCTGTCAGATATAAGACAACAAGATATCGAAAAACTGAATCTTGAGTTCATAGCTTGAATTCTATGAATAAGAAATAATGCTATCCTTAGCTTATAGTTCGCTCGAATAGTTGTGATATGAAATTTATATCACAGAATTCATTATAACTTAGAACTAATAATGAACATCAAAACTACTTCTCCGAAAACGTGAACCGAATACATCGTCTAATATTAATAACAGTCTTACTTCAATCAGTGGCGTAACTATAGCTCAAATCAAAAATAACAAATTCTTTTGACACACAAACAATTTGATTTAATTCTAAAAACAGTTTTTACTAATTATTAACCTAAAGTTTTTAAGCTATTGATTCATTTTAAACCTTTTATTCTTTATTACTCTTGAATTACACTCAAATCTTGTTAGTATTCCTACAACTCTTGCTGTTGTTCTATAAATAAGTCTCTGATTCCTTATTCTGTTTATTGCTAAACCTTAAGCGCGAGCGAAAACAATGTTTAGGTCTGTTATGTGAACAGAAGTTTTTATTTAATAAATAGATCAATGGATAGCTGTCAGTGCGCTGGGAATCAGTGCAGTTCAAAAACAAATAAAATAAAACAAATTATTTGAGACAAATTTTTTATGTCAATATTTGTTGGCTATATCTCACTGATAGCCGCAGAGGAAGTTTTATTAGTTGTTGCAATTGGAACAGTAGACTAATCTTATAGAGAGTTGGCATGATGTGACCCAACACATCAATATCTTATACAGGTATTAAATAGGATTAGCTGTTATTTAATTTGGTCGGCTGTGCAGAAAGCCAATTAAAAACTCTGATTCCTCTACCAATAGGTTCTCTATAGAGATGAGCGTTGTTTTACTTCTACTCTTACTTCAAAGATTTAATTCAAATTTATATCGTACTTATATTTGAATTTATGATTCTTTATGTACACTTCTGTGTAATTAAAGGCGAGTTTTGTAAAGAGAGATTGTTTCTTATGGTCCATAATTTTACAAAAACATTAGAATTAACGGATGGGTTAAAAAATTTGGGAAAGCTCTTATTTTTTACAAATAATATTTCATCTGAATTGTTATAAAATGAAATGTTTTGTATAATATAAATCAAACTAATCATGATTTAATGACGCAAATTTAGGTTAACTATTGAAATAAATATATGAATACTATACGTCTTCTGAGAACACTCGCATTAATTTACTTTGAGAAATACCTATTCAAATAAAGGAATAAATAAATAAATACTACAATTAAATAATAAAAGATTGATGCCTAAATATCAATATAATCGAGATAGGATCAATAGCACAAGGAAGACATAAAATTTAAAATGTATCATTAAACTTTTTTAAAAATTTAAACCTTCTAAATATTTGATTTAAGACACAATTACTTTCTGTTTTGGCAAACTTTTTAAGTGCTACTACATTTGCAAAGCACTACTTTTGATTTAATTATTTAGAAGTTATTTTGATTTAAACAACAGTGATTAACACGTTGTTTAATTAAGTTATGCAAATTTACGCTTTTAAAAAAGACATTTATAGACTTCTAAATTTAATAACCTTTTTCACCGGTTAAGAATATTATATATGTTGTGAAGCTGTTAGGGTCTGCTAGTTTTTAACAATACTTTGTGTGTTTAGAGTTACATTTTATTCAATTAAGCCTACCCTTCACTTAGTTCATAAAATTAAAGTAGTAATAATCGAAACACTATTCACGTTCACTACACCGACAATTGAAATAACATTACGTAAACTTATCTATTTTTCACGTTTCTTAAGACAGATTTAAGTGAAATTAAACTCTATTTATATGTAAATTAGACCAACAGTTTTGAATATGAAAGAGATATTTGTCTAAAACAAGTAGATTTTGAAAAATTTTTTTAATTAAATTTTTGAAAAATCAATTTGTGTAAAAACTATTCATTTTGACAAAAATTACTTTGATATTCAAAATTCTTGGTCTAATTTACATATAAATAAAGTCTAATTTAACTGAACTAACAGTAAATCTGTCTTCAGAAACGTGAAAAATAGAAAAGTTTACGTAATGTTATTTCAATTGTCGGTGTAGTGAACACAACCATTTCCAAAATTTAGTGCATTATTATAAGGTATTTTATATTCGACCACAAAAGCAAGCTTCAAAAGATTGTGTGATTGGTGTGATTAACATTAGAATTACAGAATATTAAAGAAAGAGATTTTTCTCAAATACCAGATTAGAGATTTCGTAATAGCTTTGACTAAAGCTATACTGACTTCTATTCGTATAAAAAAGCAAACATTACTATGGATTTAGACAAAAGTAATTATTACAATTATTTACTGTAGAGGAAATTTGGTTTTAGGTTAATCATGGAATAAATAAAACCATTATTTTTAAGCTCAACTTATTTGAAAACCTTGTATTTTCAATTTATAACTGTATTAATAAATAGATTTAAATAAAGTTATGTCATCAAACTCTGAGAACATATGTTTGAATTGAAATTAATTATATTTTTCTTTAAACTATTAGTCTCTAAAATTTTTTTTTACGAAACGAAGCTAGAAATGCATTGTTTTAATTGATTTTAAATTATGCCAATAATTTTTCCCTGAGGTTTTTCATAATAACCTAATAAGAGTATAATAATTACTGAAAGACTTTCATTATTTGAAGAAATCATTTCATTGTGAAAGTGTCAGCACAAGTACTGTATACTTGTATTATACCTAATGCTTTTCGATTTCGGTGAGGGATCGAATTTTACCGAATATGACCGCAGAATCCAAAAAAATTCTTTCGGTCATATAACAAAGTTTACCGAATTTGACCGAATTTTAAAAATAAAGTTTGTTAACCGAATGTGACCGAAATCGAAAAGCAGTAACTATATCGTACACTAGTATACAAATACTCTACGATACACTCAATTAATATTTTTATTTCGACAAAAATTATAATCAAAATCGAAATAATAAATAAGATTAAAAATGAAACTTTAAATCTGTTTTCAATACCAAATTTGAATGAAAGCAAATTTTGCTTTATATTGATTTGAATAAAGTAAACGCATATCTATTAATCATTTATCAACTCTTACCTGCTTTGATTGCAAAGTTTCTCTCTATTGTGACTTAAACTATAGAAAGGCATTAATTTTTATATTTCTCCGAAATTATAAGCAAATAATTATAGTAATAAATTGCGATATAAATTAAATTTATTTGCTTTTAATTACTTTTATGATCACAAAACCTGAAAAGAATACCATACTTTTGTCCCTTAATTTCATACTTCAAATGAGAACCAGAAGAGACATTTCTCATGAGATGTTTGATAGGATTTTTAGCTATTCTGAGTCGACGTCAAAGATATTTATTTCTGTTTTCTGTGCATTTATTTATCAATGATTTAATCGAAAGTGAATTTTTTCCTTTTATTATTGTATTTGATAACAAAACAACGTGAGACAAAATTTCTAATTTATTTTATACACTCTTGAAGATTAGTATTTCTAAAGAAAATAAAAAACTAGTGTAAGAAACCTTATGCAAGTAACACAAGCACCCAGTAATAACTTATTCTTTAAATTTTCATAACAATATTTACCGTAATTACATTACTTTATTAAAATGATATTTTTCTGACCCCCACCCACCCTATATTCAGCTATTTATCATTATTAATGAAGAGCATAGGCTCAGGCTGAGCCTAGACTTGTCAGACTCAGGCTTGATGCTGATACCATAGAGCCTGAAGAGCCTATATGTGATATTTGTATTTCAAGTTACTTATTAAACAAAGTATATAAAAATACTTATAATATATTAGTTGTGAGATTAAATATTAAATTCTGTTAATTATAATCTAAAATATTTTCATCAGATTTTACGATAAAAGTATTTAATTAAATTAAAATGAATGAAGCTATTTATATAAACCTTGATTTCAAAGAAAGATCTAGTTTCATTTCTGAACTTCAAACAGAAAATGATAAGTCTTACAAATCTGTTACAAATGTATTACTAATTAATATGTTAGATATTTTTAAAAATTTTTCATCAACTTATAAAAACTTAAAAGTTTAAGTTCATAAGCCCAAAAATAATTGAACAATTATTTGATTCATATTATTTTAAAAATTTAGCTTTGAAAAACGCTTTGTGCCTTTCTTGCATTCCATGAATAATTATTCTTTTTGTAAGCTAAATGCTCGGGCTCTAAGGTTTGTGAGCTTAAGCTCGCCATGCTCAGGCTTAGTATGGTAAAGCTCATTTTACTGCAATTAACTCTCATTTCGGTAAAATTTAATTTAAATTTATAAATAATTTTTTAGTCGTAGAATTCAAATACGAACAATTTTCTGAACAGTGCCACATATTTAAGTTAAGTGGCACGTATTGATTAAGCCTAACCTAAGAAAGGTTACTCTAAAGGTCATAATAAACATCTATAAATATTTAATAATATTAATTATATTTGACATAAGTAACAAACTTGGCTATGAATATAGTTTTAACTTTTATAGCATTAACTTTTATTTTCATTGGAGGTTAGGCTCTGATTGAAATCAACAAATATTTGAATAAGAATGAAAAACTTTGAGTTTAATTCAATTTATTTGATATAAACAATATATCGTTTAAATACACATCAATAGAGCTGAGATTAAGATCGGAAAAATTCAATAAAATGCAAGTTAAAAATAATATTATGAAAACAAAATAGGATTAAATGGAAAAAGAATGGTTTTGATTCTTATTTCCCATGAAACGCATTACGAGTGAAATAGAGTTCCAGAAGTCAAACTTCAATTTTGCTCTACATCTCTATTTCTCTCACGAGACAAATAATCAAGAATTGAACTGTCAATGGAATGTGTGATGAAGAATAGCAAACTTTTTCTTGTTTACAGTCTTAACAGCAGTCTTATACTTATAACACGTCTAAAAATCAGTTCAGAAAAGATGTTTCTAAGCTAAAAAAGTTTTCCTTTTTATTTCCTGCCATAACAATGATATCTTTACAAATATGATACTCTCATTCAAACATAAAACTTGCATTTCT
Source organism: Nanhermannia elegantula (assembly GCA_034699485.1). Classification (NCBI taxonomy): domain Eukaryota; kingdom Metazoa; phylum Arthropoda; class Arachnida; order Sarcoptiformes; family Nanhermanniidae; genus Nanhermannia; species Nanhermannia elegantula. Next base: position 12,413 of record JAQGCH010002262.1, read on the forward strand.
GAAGAGTCTTATAATGCAATAAAGGGTGACCACATCTGATAGTGCTTCTGGAACTATCCTCTTAACTTATCTGTACAGCTTAAAAAATAGAGGGGTGTTAAAAGATTTTTAAAAATAAAATTTATAAATTCACAAATGCAAGGAACGTATTTTTTGAAAAGAGCCCAAATTCTGGACAACGCAGCTCAAATCTGGAAGTGTGGTCACCCTAGTGTAATATCATGCTGTAAATTAAACTGTGGCACTCTTTGAGACTTAAATTTTCAATTTTAGTCATCAAAACAGACTGAAACTGAAAAAATTTGAAAGACTGAGACTGAAATAGAAAGTTGGGACTTACCTAACACTAGATTAAACCACTCAGACCTATCTTATAAAAATATATGAATTAGCTTTCTAACAGAGAACAATTTTGCTATTAGTGTTGAAAACATAAACTACAGGTATTATTCTTATAACTATTGTATTGTTTAAAAATTATAAAATAAAGCCATTTTGTTGGAAATTATTAAAAAGTATTGTTATGTTTTACAATTTTATTAATGAATAACATTTAAGATTTGAATTCAAAAATTATTAAAGAGATGTTTAAGTTGTAGTACAGTAAAACCTGTCAAAGTTGGGCAAACAGTTAAGTCCTTTTAGCAAAATATTAATTGTTTTTTACTTTA
>JAQGCH010002263.1:0-13080 GCA_034699485.1 Nanhermannia elegantula
ATATCAGGGGTGCCGGATATTTGTTGAGAGACGTGTACAAATAAGTTTTAAACATTTGATAGCGTCATACATCGGAAAATGATTATTATTTTATAGGACTTTTATCCTTATAGTCGTTTGTACTGTTAGTTTAAAATACTTATGTTTAAGTTCAAGGTTTGCGTGAATTAAAATGTTTTTAAGAGGAAAGTTATTTTAATAATGATTATGCATGAAATCTCATTTATTATATGTATTTTAAGACTAATTTCCTGAAATTTTTTTATAATTACTTTTTTAGGAAAAAAATGTTATGTAAGCTCAATGCAAGACTTGCTTTTTTAGCCTCAGAGAAAAAACTAGTTTTCAATATAGTGTTAAGAAATTAATGATAATAAAGTTCAGATATATTTTGCATTTGAAAATCTACGATTCGATCTTATTTAATGGCTTAACACTCTTTCTTTACACTATAATTACACTATAAATTTAAAATCACTTCTACAGGTTTATTAATATTGTTATAAATTTTTTTAATAATTATTGAGTTTTGTAGTTTTCCGGATCCGTACATACAACTCACCCAAATCAATATTCTATTACTTGTATATATTTAATAACATTAGGTTATAATAAACTCAAAAAAATTTCTAATTTAACAAATTATGAAATAAATATTTTTTGTAGATTTAATATTAATTTTCTGAATAACTTTAATCTATCATTAATTTACTAAACTATGCATATATTAATCATAATTAGTGCACACATTTTTGGTAGAATAGAGACGATAATCAGCTAAAAGATAAACCGCAATACTGAACAAGAATATGGAAAAACTGGTGGGACTGAAAATTAAATTTAATATATAATAAATTCAATGATGTTTACAAATATTGTTTAATAATTATTACCCAATAATCACATTTTCCGGGAAAAAATCTTTCGGGTATTCAAGATGTATAGAAAAGAGCTCCCAATAAATATGTTAAACCCATTGATATATAAAATAACTGTAGATCTCAGAGCGTTTTCATTTATGATATTTGAGCCTTCGATCAAAATTAGATGAACGCATGGTATAAGTCCGAAGAGACCGAAAGAGGTAAAAACGGCCGCACCGATTGTTCGGTATTTGGGTTGCGATAAATTTTCAATTAGTAATAGCAAAGCTGATGATATGCCAAGAATTAGAGACAAAATTAAATATAGATTTTTGAGCCCAGCGTAACAGTAAAAGCCATAATAGAGCGCTGATATGAAGGACACGGTTATTATCAATGAAATACCGTAAAAGTCAAGTCTATTAAAAAAAATTGTTTAGGAATAAAATGTGTTATGTATTAAATTTAATAAATTTTATCATTTGCTGAAATTTAATTTGTCATTAATTTAAGCAAAAGATTTTTTAATGCAAAACTGCTTTAAAAAAATTTAATTTATTAACAATATTAAAAATAAAATTGTTTTATTGCATTGAATTTTAATTTAATTTATTTTCTATTTTATTTGCGTGAAAAATAACTCTAAGACAGCATCTGAATGACAGGCCGTAGATAACAGACAATCCTAAATAGATTATAACTCCAGCAAAATAAGTGCCTAATATTTGTTTATCCATTATTTTTATGTTAGAATATTCCGAATATATCAGTACATAAGCTGCTAAAAGAATGAAAAACAGGCATCCGATAGCATGTTTCCATATATTGCCAGTCTCTGTGTGCATACGGAATATAGACATTAGGGTAGCTTTGAATGAAGAAATGGGTGGTCGGTGTCCGTTAATGAGGTATTCATTGTCTTGAAGCCAGAATGGAATTGATTTATAGTTAAAGGCCTTTACATGTGATCAAGTGTTTTGAGAAAAAAAATTATTTACTAATCATTTATTTTTATTAAATTATTGAACAATTTTTAATATATGAGGAAATCTGTATTTTATTTAACTTACGTTCCAATTATTTTTGAGCAAACTATTAAATGAATTTTCACTTTCATCTGTTATTTCTATTATTGAAATGATTTATGATTTATATAAAGCCATAAATTGATTATTCAATGCTATTTTTATTCTCATAAAATACCTTCCAATGCTTTTAATAATACGCAAAATAATTTAAGTTCATTATATTTTTATGACATTAATTATAATTATAATTATAACATATCTCGAATAGGGACTAATGCTTTTGTAGGTCTGTCTGCGTTGACTTTTATTAGTTTTAGTGGAATTCCTATTTTAGAGATTTCTTCTCGTGCTTTCGATTCTACAAACTTTTCTAACAATACGCTTTCAATTGATTTGAGTTATTGTAATATTAGTGATGAAAAGATTGAACTTAAGTGATTTTGAAATTTTTGTTATTTTATATGATTTTTTGTTTTTTGAGTGTTGAGCTCAGAGATACAAGAAATTAGCTTCTAGCGCACCGCGTAACAATCTCAATTTATAAGATGATTATTTCTCAATACTTTAACATTAATTGAAGCACTATTAACATTACATTAATTGAATAAAACTTGTTAAAAGGCGCCTAAAACCATATTATAAGGTCCAGAAGATATTATCCCTAATTATAACAATTACAATATGTTGTAATATAAACATATCATATATTTTGCTAAAACCTTTTTTGCTAATTTTATATCCGAAAGTCACTGGGGGTGTCCTAAACACAAAGAAAGGACCAAGTTAAAATTTTTCGATTCTTTATTGTTTGGGGGTGTGGATACTACCCGGATACCCCCTTGCTTGAGTCTGGTATTAATGATAAGCAGTCAACCAAAGTGTAATGAATGAAAAGGAAATGCATAATAGTATGGGGTATGCCTTATGACAAATACATTTTTATGATATATTTTTGATCATCAGATTGAAGGTTTAACACTCTCCTTATAAATGATAGTTTATACTAAATACTCATGAATTAAGACGGAAGGATGTTGAATGTGCTAGTAACTTTATATGACAAACATCCTCCCATAACTTTCATTTATGCAGCTGTAGCATTATTTCTATTTATGCAAATATTTTCCACTCAAGTATATCTCAAATTAAATATAATTATTTTAAATTAGAATTTAATTATTTAAATACTGGATTAAATGAATATAAAAATGTTAACAAATAAAATTGTTTTTATAATCAAATTACTATTAATGTTTGATTATATCAATTGTAATTGTGGTTCACCAGGAACACCAATAGGTGGTATTCTTCATGACAATTCTCTTAGGCAAGAGGGAGATGAAGTTAGCTATGGATGTAATCCAGATTTGGAATTAGTTTATCATCATTTTAGAACTTGCACTAAAGGCAAATGGAAACCACGGATTCCTAAATGTGGTAATTTTTAAAAACTATTCACACAAATTAATACTCAATTAAACTATTTTTTGATCAAAATTTTCTCCTTTCAAAGCCTTGAGAGTGAACCAAAATCTATTTATCAATAAATATAGAATTGATTATTTAGATTTGAATTCAAGTTTTGAAATTAATACAAGAAATATTACATTTGATGAGTTTGTTGGAAACTATAGAATATGTTATTTACTTCAAAAGTCAAATCAACAAATTATTGATTTAAATGTATCCAAAAGTTTTAATTTTCAAGTGTTTTACTCCCAATTCAGTAGAATTTCTTATATTAAATTTGAAACACCAAACGCTAACCGTGTGTTTGAAGGAGAGCTTAATATTAAGGCATTTATTAATAGTTATCGTAATTGTGTTGTTGTGGAGAAAGCTAAAAATGTTTTACACGATTCTATCGATTTTATTTGTGAATTGAAATCATTTCATTATTATAATAATTAAACTCGAGATTCACCAAACTCTATACGATTCTCATTGAGATCTAATAATATGTTTGAGTTGAAAATTTGTAGGATTTCTGTTTATAAATTTGAAGACGATTGTGGTTATCCTGATGTACCTTTATATGCAAAGAATATTTATAAATCTCATGACGTTAGTACTTATGAACCGAATGATAAAAGGCATGAGATATTAGGCACAGAAGAAGAAAAGACTATTAACTGTCTTCCAGAAGGAAATTGGGATAAAGACCCACCTCTTGTAAAGTCTAAAATTGAGTGCAAAACATTAAATACAAGTCATGTCAAAAATGCTGAGTTTAATAATTTCGAGTATTTTAATGAAACTAAGGTTGCAGTCAGTGGGAGCAGAATTAGATATCATTGCAATGGCAGTGAAAATACTTCAGAAATATTTTATTTATCCTGTAATGACAATGGATTATGGATTGGAGACCAGGATTTGTGCCAAATGACTAGTAATAAATCGATACCATTAAGAGAAATAAGTTTATATTTTGATAATTTTGATAATTTTTAGGTCTCACTAACAAAACATCAATTAACGAATTCGGAATCAATTCAAATAGTAGTAAATTATTTCCAATAATTATCACATTATTTTCTACTTTTATTACAACTTTAATATTTGTTGCAATTTTTGGGGCAATAATTGTTTGGCGTCGAAAGAAAACTAAGAAAAAGAAAAATATTGAGAGATATGATGATGTGATTAATGATAACGAAACAAATGGAGTTGACTATGAAGTTGTTAATTATCATAGTTATGACAGAATAAGTTATAATGAATTGAATATTAGTGAAAGCAAAACTACTGATACACATAATTATACTGAAATATTTGAGAATAAATAAATAAAGTAGGGGTTACTTCTCTGTAAAGCATTCTTGCATTGATACAACATGACGAAGTTAGTGGTGCATTACATCATAGGTTTTCAAATGGTGGGTCGCGACCCAAAAGTGGGTCGCAAATCATTTTGTTTAGCATTATGTTCTATGGAATAATTTAAATTTTAGGAAATAATACCTTAGAAGGTGGGTCGCGACCAACAAAGCCTGAAAGCCACTGCATTACATCAATGCAAGGCAGTGCAGTGCATAGCTGAGTGAGACTTTGTGCCCTACCTGTAGAGTAAATACTAGTTTATAGCGATACAAATAGTTGCAATCGAAGCAAATGGAGGGACCGGAGGAATAAATGCGTAATTACGGCGAAAAACGATTGACTGTAATTTTATCAAAATTATTCAACTTTTAATTAATTTTAATGTTTAGGTTACTATAGGTTTGGGTTAGAGTTGACATCAAATCAAAGCCCACTAATTCATACCTTACAGGTCTGACGAGTGAGATGCAGAATTGATAACTCATAAGTAGGTTTTCGGGTGCCAGGTTTGGTACGGTAAAAAAATAGAAATGTAAAAATAGCAAACGGGGGACCAATGGATATTTTTCTCAATTTTTAATAATTTTCATAAAACTAAAGGGGAAACTAGGCAATGTAATTTTCAAAAATTGCAAGAATACCGGAGACACCGGTCTAATCCTGGAGACCTGGCTGACGTAAGTAGGCTTAGTATTTTACCTATTTTTTCTTTCATATAATCCATTTCTGAGTTAAATATGAGTCCGAACCACATCAAAATAAGTTATTTGAGACACTTTTATAAATACCTATAATTGCCTATTTTGAGGGTTAGGGACTATTTGTGTCTATTTCACACTTTAGTAGAGAGAATGTGATGAAATGATAAAGTTTTAAGTTTAAAAAATTATAATAACTATTGTTATACAGTACATATTATAAAAGGTTGAAAACGCCGAAAATTAAAGTCGGCTTAAAAGTTAAATTAAAAAAATATGTCAAACAATTTGGCGATAACTTTATATATCATTGTAATTTCAATTTGGAAAAGCTTACACAGCCCAAGAGTCGCTCAGACGGCTAAAGGCATATTTAGAAGAGTGCGCACCCCTCTAAGCATCCCACGGTCTGGGGTTCGAATCCCAGTTCCCAGTAATGTTTATGTCCACTTCAAAGCCGTGTTAAGGGTTTATCTACGGGGGAAAATATTATTAGATAAATACTATATTATCATTTTTTACTACTACAGATTTTTGTAGTAGTAGTAGTAAAAAAAGATTATTATTATAGTAATTACTGTAGTCTACTATAAAACAACTGATAACAAATATAATATAAAATAATGCGTTCATATACAGTATATACAATTTGAATACCGCTATAATCTAAAACTTTTATGTACAAGTAATATATAATTGATTGATTATTTGAATACTGGTTAATGTGTTAAAAGATGTTTTATGTCATTTGCATAAACAATGTTAGTGAAAATAAAATGAAAACAACAATTTGTGGACATCACTTCCACAGAGAATGTTTGACCGATTGGCTAAAAGAGCAGAAGAATCAAAAGCTCGATGGTACATGTCCTTTTTGCAGATATGTCTTGGAAAAAATAAACCATAAAATCATTGATGCAAGAAGAGCTTTACCAACAAGACATCGAACACAACAAAACAGGAGAAGACACATATATGCCTCAAACCATCCCTTTATTTTGTAAATATGTATATTTAGCATTCTATTGTATATGGATTCAGATTTTAATAATCTAGGACGATTATGATTGTTTGGGATGAGATTTCTCTCAAAACAAATCTTTATTACTCACAAAAAGATGATTTAATTGAAGGATATGTAGATTACGGTGAACAAGGAATGAGACCTGTTTGCAAATGCATCCCTTTTTTATTTTATTAAAAGTTTAAATGTAAAAATTAAAATGCCTATTTACTTTAGTACTGCCAGAAATGCTACTCCAACAGAAATTATTCACAATCAATTATTTGAATATATTTTACCTAAATTATTTGAAATCGGGTTTATAGTTTGGTTGTTAGTCTATGATATGGGAACTACTAATCAAAAAAATTACAATAAATTATTGAAAATTAATTCAAAAAACAGTACAAATTATGTTTCATACGATTTCTGCCACCTCATAAAATCAGTTAGAAATAATTTAGAAAAATATAATATTCAATTCGATAATGATAAAATAGCAAAATGGGAACAATTAATAGAATTGTATAACATTGATAAAGTAAATAACCCGAGATTTTTAAACTAACTTCACAACATTTATATCTTGATAATTTTTCAAAACAATCTGTTAAACTTGCCACTCAAGTACTAAGTAAATCAGTGTTATCGGCATTATATTTTTGCTTTTCACAAAATCTGATATCTCCGGGTGCAGTTTTTACAGCAGAATTTATTGAAAAATTAGATACAAATTTTGATTATCTAAACAGCACTGCTACTGAAAATAATATTAAACCATACCGGATTCAACTTAAAAAAGACAATTAAGCTTTTTCTTATATCAAAGAATGCGTAAAGTTTATTTTTAGTATAAAATTAATTGATAAAAAAAATTCCTTACCTGTAAAAGATTCTCCATTCAAATATGGTTTTTTATTATTTATAAACGCATTATTAAAACTTTGCATTGATTTATCAGAAACTGAAAATAAATCCTTAAAAACCCGAAATTTAAATCAAGATATAGCCAAACATTCATTCAGTATAATGAGAGAAAAGAGCGGATGTTCTTATAACTTGACTTATAAACAATTTAAATCTGCTTTCAAGGTATTACTTATTCATGATATGTGTTCTGCGTCTGAAAAATCAAATTGTAGTTGGAATTCAGATTCCCTTTTAACTTGTGTTTCAAATAATAGTAATTTATATAAACCTAAAAATAAAACTCGAACTTTTTCAAATTCAAATTTCGGAAATAATTCGGTTGAAAATTCAATAATTCTTGTCAATGAAATTGTAAATATTGAGAATTCTTTAGCCCAAAATACACATACATCACAGGTTATTTAATTTCTAGATTAAGAGATAAATATAAATGTGACCTTTGTTCTAATAATTTAATACGAAATAACTATTCATTCAGAAATGACACTATTTTTGGAATATAAATCATATAATTATTTACAAAATACGCATATATTTCCATCAGAAACAGCAGTAAAATGTATATCTAAAATCATTAGTATAATGAGAGTTCAATCGAAAAAATCTCAACAAACAAATGATATTAAAAAAATGTTAAATGAAAGAGTTTTTCGAGATATCAATTTTGATTGGATTCCTGAATGTCATAAAAAGTTATTAATGCAAAATATATTTGATTTGCTTTTTTCAATTCTTATACATTTTCATATTAAACTTCAAAATAGAACATTTAAAATTGATCAAAAAATTAAGAAAAAAGATTGAAAAGTTTTCTCATTAGTTTATCTTTTTTTAATTATAAATATAATTATATAATAATATGATATAAGTTATAATTTATTGCTATAATTATTGTTAAAGCTCTCTATTTTTGTGCATATATATACTGTATATATATAATAATTTCTTTTTTCCAATTGTTTATTAAATAAAAGTTATATTTACACTTTTGATGTCACTTCTAAATTAAAATTTTTGTTTGTTATTAATATAAAATTTAATGTATTCATATTTGCCTCAATTAATTGTTATATAGTCAAAATCTATTGGTTCCCCTTGATCTCTATTTTCCCCCTTTAGCATGAGATGGCAGACCTATAGTTTGTTCAGACAAGCGTATACCGTGTTATATACTTTATACTTGATGGATAGTTATCCTCTAATTTCTTGAGTAATTTTCTCTCTTTTAATTTCCACAGTCCTTTTGATATATATTTGAAGATCTTGAAAAATTGAAATTTTTATTATTAAATTTAAAAACATATTTTAATGACGTGTTTTTCAAATTTTCTAATAAAATATATTTATGCATGCATGCATTTCATGCATATGAATAATATTTTATGAAAAATATTTATTTTATGAAATGAATTTTTTAAAAGTATTTATAGATAATTATTTTCAAAATTCATTTGTACAGCATAAATGTTTTTGCTTTTACTTATATTATAATTTAAGTATTCAAATTGAAGTCAATAAATAATGTTTTGAAAATTGAGTTAAAGTATAAAAAGTAATTCATATTTAGAAAAAAATAAAACTTTCATACTATTATAGAATTTTTCATAGATTTACAAAATGCAAAAATTTGACCCAAAGCATATATTACCACAGAATTTAATCATCAATTCAGCAGGAAATAATTTGTATGGAATTGGTTTATGTCTAACATCAAGAATTCATTTAAACAGAAATAAATTACACAATCCTTTGCTTATATTTATCGTAAACACAATTGTTTTAATCAAATGTTTGATTTTTATATTATCTTCTCATGAATACAATAAACTGCTAATAATTATAGGAGATTTTGGGTACTTGTTAGGAATAGGAATTTACATACACATCGGGGCTTTTCTCTATACACTTCTGGCATTAACTTCTCAGCTAATCTATTATTATAACTATAAGAATGACATAAAACCCACTTTTCTTAAAGTATTTGAAATGATGTCGGGTTTGGTTTCACCAAAAAGTATTGGTCTCACAAACGAAAAACAAATCTATAAATTGATTAAAGTGTCGAAACGTCTGTTTATTATCTGCGAATTCGTTGTTAAGTTTCTTGTTCCTCTCGCAGGTTTTACAGCGAGTATATATCCATATTTTACAAACAGTTCAGCTTTGGTTACTATTATTTATGGTATTCCTAATAGTTTATTATATTCTTTGTGCATGTATTATATCTGTAGTATTAATGTATGGCAAGTCATATATTTATATTTAATCTGCTATTATATTAAATTTAAAATTAAAGAATTAAATGAAAACATTTTAATAATGATTAAAAAGAAACGGTTTATCAAAAGAAATGCAATGATTGAAATGATTCATTCATTGGATTCATTATATTCAGAGATTAATGAATATAATACTAAATTGTGGTCAAAGTATTTGTTGTCTATTTGGCTAATAATGGGATCACTTATTAATTCAATGTTATATTTAATATTATTCACTGATACAAATATTTTATATAAAATTATTTTTATTTTTGGTTTTTGTGTTTTCATTACTACATTTTTATTCATAATAAACACCTCCTCTTCAGTCAATTATGAAGCGAACAAATCATACAAACTATTGAATAGTCTGATGGCATCAAATACTAGATTTTACACTAAAACTAGGATTAAAGTTAATTCAAGAAATGAGACACACAAACAATCAAACAATGTTGTACTTATTTCCTTTTCCAATAGATTTAAGGTAATATAAATTCTATGATATTTTATATTTTCAATTTTTGTCAACACATTGATAGTTAATGGCTTTCATTGAAAGAGTGGGTTTGAAAAGAGTTGGATTTTGGTGTTGGAAACTATTTATTATAAACTATTTCAGATGTTATGAAGTAATTATAATTTATGTTTGCAGTTATTTATTAATATTATTTTCAAATAAATTTTTCAATTTACTTACAGATAATTACTATAATGTCAATGCTGTTCCCAAAATTAATTGAAATTTATAATTAGTAACATTTTATTGGTTAACTCCTCTTCAACATATCTCACATTTATCCCAGGGTCAGAGTGAGGTTTTTACAGGTGTGAACTTTGTTAGCGTGGGGTCTATGCTACGGTTCAGTGATTGCTCGAAAACAATGAACATGTCGCACATCGCAGTCAAAGAAGTGAAGATTCCTGTGACAAACTCACGGCCCTTCAATTATGAGTATAAATAAATGAATATAACTCCATTATTTCATATTCGTCCTATATACCTTAATATTCTATACCTCAAATAAAATCACCAACCATCTTCAATATTAAATTTAATTTTCTAAAAAATTTAGTAAGTTCTGTTGTTGAAGATTGATATATAAAAATATCTAATTTAATCTGTTGCTATTTGTCACTTTAAAATTTACCCACTGTCAATTATAAATAAATTCTAGCTTCAACAAAATAAACGTTAATGTTAATTTTAATACGCATCTAACATGCATTTAAACTATTATTTTCTAAATTAGAAAATATATGTAATTTATTTTTAAACTTATGAAATTCTAAATTACAATAAACGTATAAAAACTCGAATTTTAAAAAAATTATTTATATTATATTATTTCAGTAAAACTTTTGGTTTTTAGAGCTTCGTATTTAAATATTGTATAAAATAAATCAATATAATTAGCCAATCACTTGCGCCGAGTAAAACTTAAGTTGAATTCTAGGCATTTACTAAAATTCAATTTAATTTATAATAATTTTTGATAAAATCGAAGTTTAAAGAAAAGTTTTGAAATAGTATTAAATATAATAAAATCAAATTAACATTAAATTTTACATTAAATAAACCCATTAATAATGAGAAAGTTAATAATATATGAAACCAAATGGCATTTTATATTTTAAATCACCTGCATTAATAAAATAATAAGGTTTTCAGAAAGCAACTAGCATATTTATCGATTATAGTTATAAGGATGTTAATATTTTAAGATAGAAGTAATTCCTATATATGCTTTATTTTTATAATGATTAAAATGTTGGAACCTATCACTAAAATCTTGAATTTTAAAACTGTTTTGAAAGCTAAGTTCAAAGATTTTATGTATATAGATATCAAAGAACAAATAGGAATTAAATTTTTGGAGCAATATTTAGTCAAAAATCATTTTATTATAGCGAATAGTTTTGAAGATTATGTGTTAAATAAATTTTCTAATAAAAGAAAATTTATTTCAATAATTTTGAATATAATTCAATGGATAATGTTATTCAGGTATTTAATTGTGGGCATAATAGACAAGCCCTGGATTTGGAGACTATTTGGTTATCCATACTATCTTACAGGAGAGCAAAATTAATATCTTTAGCTCTTTTCTTCGCTGCCGCAGTTACTTTATTTATAGGTAATTTTTTTGTATATAAGTAAAATATATTCATTGTTTAAAATTTATAAATTTATCATTTTTCCAAAAAATTAAATTTACTGAATAATCTATAAAAAGCTTTTAAATAATGTCTTTACTAAAATTAAATACTAGTAAATTTATATACTGGGGGTTATCAGAATTTATAAAAGGTGCGAGGCAAAGCGAAAAGTTAATATTGTATAAGAAATAATTTAATTACGGATATAAATAATAGTGTTTCGCAGGTATTTTAAATTATAACCAGAGTAGCAAAAAATATGTTAAAATTATGTTAAATTAGGAAATAGTGAAACAAACCCTTAAAGTAATTCTTGAACTTTTATCAAACAAGTAATTAAATAATTAAACACTTAAAGAATAGTTACTTTTAATTCATAAATTGGTAAACAATTATTCAAAGTTGAAAAAAACTTAAGAAATACTCAATTACTACTGATTTGATTATTTGTTTGATTAAACTTCAAGAATTACTATAAGGGGTTGTTTCACTATTTCCTAACTTAACATTTTTTTAACATATATTTTGTTACTCTGATTATAACATAAAAATTATTTTAATCGAAGTTAAAGATACTATAGTTTGCTATAAAATAAAATATTTGAAAAAAATCTATAGAAATTTTTTAATACTTAACAGGTCTTATAAACTTAGCAAGGGAACCAAACCAACAATGTGTATACATATCAATTTTGCATCAATTAACTAATAAAGAAATATCTATTTTAAATCATTATTATATGAAAAAATTCTGCCTCAGATCTAAATTTATGGCAAAATACTTTGACTCCTTTCACTATTATCTCAGAGATTTTTTGGTGTTTCTTTGTAATGACTTTTACTATAATTGCTTATTTCGATGGCAAATATGATTATCCGATATTTAACCTTTTGTTTTGGAATATATTGGCCTGTATTTGGTTTTATTTATGGCTTAATATTGCATTAGGAACATTCACTATAGCCTATCATATTTTTATATATTTAAGATATCGGTTTCAGCAGATAAAGGATGTTCTGGAAGTTTCTCTTAAATATGGTAATTTAGTTAATTTTTTAAATAATTAATTTGCAGAAAAATTAAAAATTTTAATAGAAAATGATTATTTTATTAATAAGAAATACAGTACCAATGTATTAAATAATAACAAAGAGGAATGACCACTACCGCCTCAAAAGGACACCATCTTGAGTCATATGCCAATTGAAAGATCTCATCGAGTACTACAACTTTTCTTCTTGAACCAACTCGATCCGTCCACGGAGTAAAGCATTAGAAGGAGACGAATTCACCATTGAAAATACATTAAATATAAA
>JAQGCH010002264.1:0-13077 GCA_034699485.1 Nanhermannia elegantula
TGTCTCAATGAGCACTTTTCAAAAATATATATATTTTCCCAAAAGCTTTTTGGCACTCCGTGAGTATCCCTTGTAAGCTCCAAATCCTTAAATCTTAATGATGAGCCTCATTCTCAAATAGTACAGTTCAAACCTAAGAAATATTTTAAGTTGATATTCACTTCAAGACTAATGCATAATCCTCTGTAAATACTAAAAATAATTTAGTTTAAAGCATCAATTGAAAGACTTCTGTCAGATAAAATTGACTTTAGGCCAAACACTAACTTGTATTACTAGCTTTATATTTAAAAATAAATTAATATTTGGCCAAAATTAACTGATTAGGAGTAAAATTTCATTTAAAGCTCTGAGACTAATGGAAATATCTATATCTGAATTATAGGAATTGCTTTTATTACTTAATTTTGAGAGAAAAATAATAAAAATAACTGTTGACATATAATAAATTTTAAAACAGTTAAATTTAAGAAGTTTTATAGATGTAATATTAAATCATTTGTGCTCTATTGCGCTCTACAGTGAATTATTAATTTATAAAAGTTTACTAAATATTAAAATAATTTAAGATCTCAATTAATCGTTGATTTTACGGGAAAATACCTATAAAAATATGATAATTCAAGGATTCTTTAAATAAACAAATTTTGTAAACACATTTTTAAGTTTAAAGTTATTTTTAAAGTTTTTTTACTATATTACCAGACCTTGAATTTGATGCATAAGATTGAAGGCCTGATAATACAGTGTAATTGTTAAAAATAACTTTTTTAGAAAACATACTTTAAAAACTGTTTCTCCAAATAATCCTTTAATTCATTCATTAAAAGATGACAACAAGACTAAGCGATCGCTTAAGAGAATCTGCAAATGATCTCTTCGAACAACATTTTAAATCCAAATATGTTTCGGAACTACTAATGAAAGGCAAATGCAGTGGTGACCCGATAGCTGTGGCCTCACATGTCTATAAGGACGGTAAAGATTGGTTGGGATATTGTCTCGAGGTTTGCAAAATAGCTGCTAAGAGAAGTGAGACTCAGGAAGAGAAAGCATTTTTCGAGAGTTGTGTCTCTGGTTTTGAGTCACTTTGGAATAATTGGGTCAACAAATTCAACGAAACCTTAGGCCCTTTCGATAAGGAATATTTCTCTCAACCGATGTCACAAACTATTTGGTCTTATAAACAGCATTTGCTCAAAGAGGCAACGCTCGGAACTTTTTTAGAAGCATTGGTTTCATTTCTGCCTTCAGTGCTTGTTATATATGAAGTTCAAGACTATGTTAAGAATAATCCCAATTATAAGCCCAACAAGTTTTACGATGTTTTGGGTCTTGAAGGTCCCGGTTTAGGAGAATCGGTGTCTGAGCTCAAGTATATGATAGACCAACGAGACGAGAATTTATCTGAAGTTCAAGTGAAACATCTGTGCGAACTATACAAGCGTAGTGTTGTTTATGAAATAATGGTCTGTAACAATGCTATGAGGCGTCAGAAATGGTTTGAATAAATTCATTATTTTGTATAAAATTGGATCAAAACATATTCATTTTTTTCGCAGCAAAAATTTATTTAACATTACATAAACTCAGTTTTTATTTTATTTTATAACCCAATCAATATTTTTAAAATTATAACTAATGAGACAAGATATATAACCACCAAAATTTATTCATAGAAAATATCTAATAATTTTGCAGAAAATTATTTTTATTTCAGTGTTTGGCAAAAGAATATTTTCTTAAGCACTTTTAAAGTTTATTTAATATTTGTTGGCAAAGAATAACTCTTTATATTTATTTAAAATTAATATAAATAAATCTAAGCAAATGTAATATACAGCTAAGTTAATTCATATTTATGGTTTTGGATATTGTTGTAAGTGTAGGAATTTTAAAGCTAATAAATTTTATAATCAGAACAATTAATTACATTAGAATTTAAATTTCTCAATTTTTAACATATCTCATTATTTATACGCAGTTGTAAAAATATTTATTTATTATAAACTAGAGTATAAATAAAATATAATTTTAACAAAAGTTGCATTTTTTCTTTAATGAAGAATTTAAATTTTTCAGGGTTGGGTTGGGTTGGGTTAGGACAGGGTTAGGATTTAACTTTAATTCCGGATTAGAGTCAAAAATTTGAGAAAGGTTCCATCTCTAGCCCTGGGTACTTTATTGCTATCTGAATAATCTATATTACCATATTTGATGGTAAAGTATATGATTATTGAATTTCTAACAAAAAATTTCATTATGTCCCTAACGGAATATTAGTAATCCTTTCACACATAAACTGAGTTTATTTGAACTCAGTAGGAATACTCATATGAAAAAAGCCAGAACATTGTTTATCTTAAAGTTAAATTAAAACTCAATTTTAGTCAGCAACTTAAGTATGAAGAAATATTCTGAAGTCTATCATAAGATATAAATAATTTATGAACAAGTGGCAGACACTTAACCAAAGGCAATGATTTATCAAATTAACTAAAATTATATATAAATTTTTATTTTTATTGAAAAAATTCCGCTTTTGAGAAATAGTCGCTTGTTTTTAATACGATAAAAATTACAAATAATTTAATTAAAATAACATATTATGCTTAATTTATTCATAAATAGATTACATATACTGTTATGTTTTAAAATACTAATGTAAGCATAAATTAATGTTAATGGAAAATTTTGATTGCAACTCTGCATTTTATTTTTATCAATAACTAGCTTCGGGCCCGTTAATAAGAACTCAGAAAAATAGTGTATCTCAGGGTTTCAACGGCTCATATTAATGTTAATTTAAACAATACATGACTTACGAAGATTTGCAAACTTTGGTTATTGGAAACCTGTCTTGATTTTCCATTGAAAAGCATTGGTGACGTAGCCTTTATTTTGCAAACTCAACCATAGGCCACTTTTTTGGATAATGAAAGTCCAGTGAGTACCTTTCAGGTGATACAAATACAAAATATATCTTTGGTTTGGTCTTATAGTGGCCAATATTCGCGTGCATCAAGACACATACAGAGATAATCCTTTCAATTTTATATAAGATTTATGGCTTAAACATGTAATAAAAGTAAATTGAGCGTTAACTTAGCCAATGATAATAATCTTTTATTACTAACCTACACAAAATATAGACTTTGTAACTAAGATAACAGGTTATTTTTAAAAGATAAATGAATGCATTAACATAGATTACATGTAAAACGGGTGTAAAAGTGCAAAATTTACATAGGTAAGAGTGATCTCAATAGAGTGCATTCGCTATAATACAAATACGTAGTTTAAATAATATTAATAAATCTACTCCAATAAGGGAGAATTTGTTTAAATAAAAATTAATTTATTTATATTCTTTAATGAAAGAAAAATAAAATAATAGACAACTATAAACTAATTGTTTTCAGTATTGTTTAAGTGGGTCAATATTTTTTATATATATTGTTATCTGAAGATAATATTTGGTTTATATACTCGTTGAGATACTCAATCGTTAACACGTTATAAAGCGTAATAAAATTATTAATTAATATATTTTATATATTGAAATATGATAGACAGCGGGTGGTAAGAGATACTATTATGTAATACTATACCTTTCAATACCTGTAATAATTATACATAATTAAGAGTTTTGGTAGAAATTTTACAATGGCTATGCGTTCACATATGGATTTATTAAATTAATAAAACATAAAATGTTTTCTATAAAAGATTATCAAATTTTTCGTCAATTCAATGATGAGTTTGTGCTAAACATTAAATTTTTTTGTGTTTTTGGTGATAATGGAAATGAAGTGATTATTGTTACAAAAGATGACAAAGTCTTCGCATTTGGAGATAATTATTACGGATGTTTAGGTTTAGGACACAATAATAGAGTCAATAAACCAAATATTGTGAAAGAATTGTGTGGACAGCAAATTGTTGATATCTCTTGTGGTTATCATTATGTGATCGCATTGACAAGGAATGGAAAGTGCTATTCCTGGGGTTACAATGATTTCGGAAATTTAGGAAATGGTACACAAACTGATTGTTATAAACCACTTGTCATAAATGCATTGGTGAATAAATTTATTATTCAAGTCAGTTGTGGTGAATGTCAAACATTTGTGTTGACCAATAATAATGAATTGTTAGGGTTTGGATATAATAGTGAAGGAGAGATTGGATGTGGGGATAATAGTAATCATTTTAAACCAATCAAAATGATTGGATTTGATAATGAAAAAGTTGTGGCCATTTCTTGTGGTCGTTTTCATGCATTAGCGCTTACAGAGAGTGGATGTGTATTCAGTTGGGGTTTTAATGCTTTCGGACAGTTGGGAATTAATGACAAAACACATCAAAACATTCCCATAAAAGTAATTTTAAGTAATAATGTAATCATCAAAAGCATAAGTTGTGGTCAATATCACAGTTTATTGTTAACAATTGATGGAGAGGTCTATGCTTTTGGTTCTAATTCTAAGAAACAATTGGGAAATAATGAACTGAGAGAGCAATTGATTCCAATAGAACTGAATAATTTGCCAAAATTTACAGAAATATCCTCTCACTGGACAAGTAATATATCGATTGCAAAAGCTGTGAATAATAACTGTTATGTTTGGGGCGAATGTAAAGACTCGATAATAAATACTCCCAAAGAAATACAAATCCATTCAATAAATAAAGCAATCGTTGAATTTTCAAAACAAACGATTACTTTTAAACCCGTTTTCTTGAGTAAATCAAAACAATCTAATCCTTTGCTCGAAAAGTTGTCAAATCTTTTCAATAATCCAGAAGATAGTGATATCAGTTTCAGAGTTGAAGACAAACTTATTTTTGCGCACAAATGTATTCTCAAAATAAGTTGCAATTATTTTAAACGAATTTTCAGCGAAAGTACTAAAGCTATAAAAGAATCGACAGAACATATAAGACCAGAAAATGAAATAAAAGTCAAAGAATATTCATATGATGTTTATTACTCTTTTCTTAAATACCTTTATACTAATCAAATAGAAATAGAAACTGAAAAAGCAGTGGATTTATTGGTTTTGGCGAATAATTATGGAGAGAATGAGCTCAAAGAGAAATGTGTGGATATCATAGAGAAAGGAATTACAATAGAAAATGTTTGTACTCTTTATTGCACTTCAATTAAGAATAATTTGTTTGAATTGGAGGATAAATGCGTTGAATTCAGTGCGAATAAAATGAAAAACATATTGAAAACCGATTCATTCGGTAAAATGGATTCAAATTCGATGAATCAATTGTTAGAAAGAGCATTAAATAATGTTTTTGAAAATTAATTTTTTTAGTAAAATATTAATTTAACGTATATTTTAATCTGTAATACCCGTTAAAAAATAGTTGAATATGAATCTGTAAATATTATTTTCTAACTTATACAGGTAGTTAAATATTTCTATTTGTTTGCTTATATAAATACAATACTGATCACAGAAAGTTTTATTTTCAATTATATTCTAATTATTAATGGATTTGAATATCAGTTTGAATATAATCTTATAAGTTATAGTTATATTGAGCATACTGAACCTCAGAACATCTGAAACCCTAACCTGAACCTCGAACCTCAGGTTCAGGTTCAGGTTCAGGTTCTAAATTTTGAAAGAGTTTAGGGTTCGTGTCACTCTATTATTTATTAGAAGAAGAGTGTGCAATATTCTAATTTGAGAATTTTCTACAGTGTTTCAAATATATGAGATTGCTTTATATCCAGAAGTTCTCAAGTTTGGGTTCTAATTCTGGGGTTGAGGTCCTCAAGTTTGAGGTTCGAGGTCCTCAAGTTTGAGTTTCGAGGTCCTCAAGTTTGAGGTTCGAGTTCCGAATGGTTTAGAACCTCGAGGTTCGCGCACCACATTTTTATTAAGACGTGTAAATATTTCAAATGTATTACAATTAAAAATTAATTTTCAGTTTAAAACCGATAACAATCTAATTAAGTCATTTTTTGAACCGGATTAAGCCATACCGTTAGTTATACTTATATTACGCTTTAGTTCACAAATGGTTTCCATATTTAAACCAAATGAAATCCTACTATAAATACCCGTTTTTATATATTATTTTTTTGGTCTTTTATAAAAATAGTGTTTAACGTTATAATACAGAGAGATTGAAAATGTACGGACCGGTACGCACCATAGGGATAGAAATAAAACATAAAGTAACAATTCTCAAAATGGGCCCATAATTTGAAGTATACAATTGTGGTTAGGTATTCACTATTCCATTTTAACATTTTAAATAAATTTTTGAATTTTAAATTCAAACATTTTCACTAGTTCGACTAATAATAAAAATTTTAATTTTTTTGATAATTTAATTTAAAAATTTTAGAGATTTAACATTAAAGTTTCAATAATATTAAAAAATATTTTCTATAATTTACAAAAATATCAGTAAAAATATTTCAAAATATTGTTTAATTTGCAAAAATTTGCAATATTCATAATACAATTTAAAATTTTCATTAAGAATATCATAAAATAATTTCTATGAAAACTTTAAATTAGTAAACTTTTAAAGTTTTCCGACATATATCGTTTTCAGTCTTAGCGGTTCTGTCAGTGTGAACCTGAGCTAAAACATGAGCCTTAGCTTAACTAAGAACCTTGCGCATTGAGCTTCAAAGAACGACACAGTCTTGAGCTGAGACGCTCAGCTTTGTAAACACTAGTGCTTGTCAAGTAATACTTTTTACTCGTTTATTATCGAGTAAAGTAAAGTATTATTTTACTTTTACTTACTTTTATTCCGTTAAGTTTGAATTTTTTACTTTTAATTACTTTTTGGAACTCAATAAAAATTACTTTTACTTTACTTTTACAGTTTACTATACTTTTTCTTTACTTTTTGATAAAAGTAAAACTTGTCTGAAAGGTTTACATATTTATGTAAATTTTGAATAGTGATGTGCATAAGCTTAATTTTTGTGAGCTTTAACTTGAGCTTAATATTTTAGGGTAGGCTTGAGCTAAGTATCTTGGTCGAGCTTATCATTAAACGTAAAAAATACAGTATTTAAATTTACTTGTATTTTACTTTTACTTTACAACTTTTGCAATAATTGTATTACTTTTACTTTTGCTTACTTTAATAAAATACTTTTACTTTTATCATTTAAAAATGTAAAAATACTTTACTGTTACTTACTTTTTGAGTAAAATATTTTTAGAAAATACTTTTACTTTACTTTTTATAAAAACTATTTACTCATCAAGCACTAGAAAACACTGATCATTAATATAAGTAAAGTAGGGAAATTGAGTGAGTGAGTGATTTATTTAGTTTAACCTATTCAAACTATTTAGAGATCAGTTTAAAATTTAATATGTTAGTCCAGTGAACGCGCCTTATTGAAGTGCACTTTTTTACTGCTACTTCCATATTTTTATAAAATTTTTAACAACGATCAGTTCGACGCCTGCTTCTAAATATAGATTTAAGCACTTTTCTGTTAGTAAACATTCATATATATCATTTGTTTTTACTTTGATGTAAATATTTTTGTAAATGTCAATAAACTGATAAAAATTGAATGATGAGAAGCAAATGAGAAGAAAAGCACCTGAACCTATTTTATTTCTCATATAAAAATAGAGGAAAATTTTGCCGAAAAATATTTACATAACTTCAGCGCAAAAATTGATATCAAAGTGCAAAAAAATGAAATTCATTTGTATTTTTCTATTTATAGCATTGAATTCAACACAGGATTTAATAATACATGAAAATGAATTGACTACAAAAATGGAAGAGTTTACTATCAGAGAAGCATTAGTATTATTGAGCAGAACTGATTCCGCACAACTTGTTGCCAAAAATTTAGTGAAACAAATGAATAATGAATTTGGGAAACATTGGATTTGTTTTGTTGGCAAAAATTTTAGAGACACTGATTTTGGTGTTGATCACCAAAAGAATAGCACGATATGGTTCTCGTTTAAAGACGACCACATTGTCTTATTTAAGCCACAATTTAATGCAGCGGAAGTGGTAAATATATTTCTAATAAAATAAATTAAAATAGCATTTTAGTGAACTCTTATACCCTCTAAAATTTATCTCCGATTTAGTGATTAACTGTCATCACATTGATTGGTTCCCAATAATTAAGATAATACCTGTATATCTATAATTTTATATTAAACTCCAATATACGGAATATAATAGGCAGGCATTCAATTGTTTCATTGAATAAATTTTTATTTAAATAAATATAATAACATACTGAACATGATTACAATTTAGAGATTTTCTAATAAGATATGAAAAAATTTTTGTTTCGTTTAATTAAAATTTTATTAATAACTATGCCGGTTGCCAGGTCTCCCGGATCTGCTAGGGAGTTAGGATCCAGTTAAAATTATTTTCATAGAATTTGATTGCCTTCAATTTAGTAGCATGGTGGATCCAAATTTGTATAATGGTGCATGGTGGATCCATATTTTCTTGAATGATTCAAATCAAATCAGAAAACAATTTTTAAAAATTAATTTCAAGAACAGTCGAAACAACAACGAAAACAATATATATAAGCGTAAAGATAATAAAGCCACTTAAGCCTAATCTCCAATTTGTAAACTTAAATGTGAAAATCATCGCAAAAATAGTTAATAATAAGGTGAGTGTAGTTAAAGGCAATGCAGAGCTTTGGATCGAAATTGAAGTATTGTCCAGAGATGAGTTACTCATACCATTTCTTATGATGAGTATTAATGATTTCAAAAGCCAGGGAACACTCAAACAGAATAATATGTCGAATATATTAGAGCCGATTGAGTTGCAAATAGCCATATCTGCCAGACCTAACTTTTTCACTAATATATAGCTTGATATTATTTCAGGAACACTCAAACCCGCGGCCAGTATTGTAATGCCCGCTACAGTATCAGGAATTCCCACTGAATAACCTATTAATGTATTTGAGGAAGTTTTAGAAATTTCAGAAAGTTTTTATATGGGTTGCATTCTTACTGACAAGAGTTACCATCCAAACAATTATATAAGTGAGAAGTCCTGACCATATTATGGAAATTATAAAAGTGATAACAAAACAATATTTGGTTGGTTTGGGTAAAGTTATCTTAAATAATATAATCATTGGCAGAAAAAGCCAACTTATATAACCGCTACACATCCAGTTATCGTCTGAGTCGTCATTAATGTCAACACAAACATTTTCTTCTTCTATCGATGACTTATGTTTTGTTATTAGTGTTTTTTCATTCGCTTCTTCTTTATTATATTCTGGATTTTCAATTTTATAATATTCTGGATTTTCTTCTTTAGAATATTCTGGATTTTCTTCTTTATTATATTCAGTGAGTATTTGGGAATATTTAACATTAAAATACATAACAACTATATAAACTGCATATAATGATAATAGTGTTAACGATTCCACCCTAAGAGTAGTTTAAATTCATTATAAATAAAATAACTTAATTTTTCTCATTTTAGAAATTAATTTTAATTTATATGTTTTTCCAACTAAAATTAGGTTTGTGCAAAAAATGGTGCGGTGGCAAAGTTACAGAATATTCTCTTATTTAAATGCATATAAACATCAAATGCTTTCATTCATGAAATTAAAATTTAAAAAGCATTTCTAAAATTTTATACCCTGTATTAGAGAACAACATCTGGTCACTTCGGGTTCGGGTGGGCTCTGGTTGAAGTAAAAAATTTCTGACTTTTTCGGGTTGGGCCGAAGGGTAAAAGATGTCGGACGGGACGGGCTGGTGTAGTCGGCCCGAAAAAAGCCCGAACTAATAAAATAGTGTCCCCTAATGAAAATTTTTTTTGTAGGTTTAATATTAACCGATAGAAGATCTAGTTTAGATCCAGCAAAAGACGACAAAATGTTATTTATAAGATCAAACTTTGATTTAATATAGTTTTACTATATGGCTTACTTTATATAATAAAATAAACAAAAGACACCATATACGGATTTTTAAATTTCGGGGGGGGGGGGTCCGGCAGGCCGGCTTTTTTAGGCTTTCGGGCACGGGCTGGTCTGGCCTAAGGTGTCAAATAAGTCGGGCGGGTCGGGTCCAAGTTTTTGTGAATATGTTACCCTCTACCCTGTATTAGTAAATGGCTGGATACCTAAATCTTGTATTCACTCAAGGCTCAGGCTCGGACATTTTTTTATGCTCAAGGCTCGGGTTCAGGTTCGCACTATAATTTTCAGGCTCAGGCTCACGATTTAAAACAGGCTCGAGTCTACTGAGCCTAAAAAATTAATGCTAAGAAGACTATGCTAAAATAGTTGATGAAGCAGTATTAAATTTGCAAAACAGACTCGAAAAACTCTGTTCAAACTTTAATGCGCTCGAAATATATGCCTAAATATTCAATTTTGTATAATCATTGCATATAATATCTGAAATAAAACTCAATTTATTCGAATTGAATAAAATATAATTTTTCTTTAATTTCATATACTAAAATTTCTATTCAATGTCAGGCTTAAGGCTCAGACTCTTGGGTTTCCAGGCTCGATCCTAGGTTCAGTTTTTCTCAATTTGGTCAGGCTCAGGCTAAAACCTGAAAAACTCGAGCCTTGCTTATTTTTGGTGTTATTTTTATACTGTATTTATTGTATGGAAAGAACCCCTAAATTTTTATTAAATATATAACTTCTATCGAGGATTTACAATAAAGTGGTTCAATATAAACCGAATACAAAAATGAAGAGCTGTTTTAAGGAAACTAATTATTCTTAAAGTCATTTTAATTTTTTTTGACGAAATTAATTAATATATAATATCGAGTCTTTGTGTTATTTTTCTATTATGTTATACTTTAAATACAGTAAATAAGATAGAAATATGCGCTAAAATTAATACAAACCAATCAACTGTGTTATCCTTTATGCATACAATTAATGTTATAATCGTGAGAATATAGAAAATGCTGTCTCTTATAATAGGAAATGCATTGATTTTAGGCATCTCTTTGAGATTATAGTAAGCGGCGAAACCACAGGCGCCCGGAATTACTATTAAATTGAAAACAGCAGATCCTACTATAGTTCCAGTCCCGATATCATTGTTTGATATAAACACTCCAATTACAGATGTGAAAAGTTCGGGGGCAGAAGTGCCGATCGCCATAAATGTTGCACCAGCTATATCTGGTGGTAAACTCAGGGCTAGGGAGTATTTATTATATGTAAATAAGTTTATTGGTCTATAAAACTTGAGATATCCATTATTTACCAGAACTTATGAACTCCAGTGATTTCAAAAAGTAAACCTCACACACCACTGCCAAAGCCAGACAAAAATATATGAAAATGAGAATATGGATTATAAACCCTCCGTTATTACGAATCTTTAATTAAAATGGTATTTGTATTAATTAGGTATATAACTTGTTCATACAAAAGGGTATAATAAAATTGTTTGTGCTTTTCTAATAGAGATCTACATCTTTACTCTATAAGTAGAGACTCGACAAATCGGCGGTTTTATTCGGCGTTAACATAAAATAGAATAAAATGCATAAATAAGAGTATTAAAAAACAGTCTTTATTAAAAATTATTGAGTTTATGTTCAATATTTTCTTTAAAAATTCAATACCATTTGTATTTTAAGCACTTCTTCACTTATATTCGTTCGCCTGTCATCTTCGAGATATTGTAACTTACTAATAAAAATGAAAGCACGTGCCTCTTTTCAGAAAAATTATTAAAAAATCACAAACATCAGACCTATTACCGGTTATATTCGGCGTAATAGTAAATTTCACCGAGTCTAGTTTTTCAAAATTGGTGGTAATATTCGGGGTATTCGGGGTAAATTGACCCTACGCCCATTTGTCGTGTCTCTATTTATAAGTTACAACAGTAAACCTGAAACAGTATCTAAATCTTATATAAAATGAAACTAATCTAATATTATTCCCAAAATCACAATTTTATTAATCTTATTGTAAAAAATGAAGTCAATTTAAATGAGGTAAACTTACCTCATCGTTCATGAAATCAGGAGGAAATTCACTGATGGGTGACTTTTCATTTTTCTCGTTTATAAAGTTGTTGCTTTTTGTGTCATTTGCAGAAAGTATTGTTTCATTATTATCGACAGATTTTTGACTTATTGTATTATTCAGTTCAATAATTTGATTAATTGTCACTTCAGTCATATTAATAACATTTTGCGAAAATTGAGATTCATTTACAGTTAAATTTAATTCTGGAACTAATTGACATAAAATTGTTGCCATACTATACTGGATAAAAATTATCTTTTTTAACATTTTGCTAGTATTATGAAAATGTTCAAAAGCTATAATTTAAAAATTTAATTCATTTATTGGTTCGTACTTTAGTAGATTGTTTGTACAGTACAAACATAATATAAGCTAAATGTTAAAGAAACCAATGCTAAGCTATTGAAATAGTTAATAAACACTTATGAACGATAGTAGATATTGTTTTAAGTGCTTGTGTTTCATATCGTTTAATAAATTAATAGTTTTATTTTCTTAATATGAAATATAATTTTGAAAAAGTCTGTTAACATAAATATAATACATTTGAGTACCGGTATTAAAAAGAGGAATGAGATTTTAGGGAAACCCTAAATTTTCCCGAAATCTGAATTTGTTTATGTTTTTATTTGAGAATAATTGACTATAATTTGTGTCTCATTTGTTAGTGCGTCAGATTTGATGATAAGGTTTAAATACGTAGAAAACTTAACAAAACAATTGAACTTTGATTATTAGCTTTTATAATACGCTTTCTTTATTTAATGAGGAAGTCTATGTTTGTTAAAAGATTTCTGAAGCAATACCAACTTTACGGCGTATACCTCACAATTGAGAGTATTCTGCTTTTTGTTGAGACTAATTTGTAAAAGTTTATCACTTAATGAAAACTTAGGAATTTGTGTAATATATTTCTGCTATACATGAATGTAAGTTCTCGTCCGAAGAAGAGATCGATCGGGCAGTAAATGATTTCTTCAACAGTATTACTCCCGATGAGTGGCGACGGGTCTATGACAAATGGCAGGAGAGGA
>JAQGCH010002265.1:0-13077 GCA_034699485.1 Nanhermannia elegantula
TATGTGTTATAATAGAAATAATAGATGACAGCGCTTTAGTGTTTGTGACACTTGTTTACAGGGTTTACAAAAAAGTTTTATTAACTTTTCTTGACTTTGATTTTAAGTTTGGTTTATCTTCTATTTGAGATAATATTAAGTGAAAACAATTTATTTACTTTATATACAGATAAAACAGTATATCTTCTGTTATTAGTTGAACGACTAATACATAAATCATTTAATTAATAGTATATCTCAATTGAGTTCATTTTAATGTCTAAAAAGTTTTAACTATTAGTTTATAAGAAGCGAAAAGTTTGACGAACAGTGAAAATAAATGAGGTTTTGCTCTAATGGTTTAGTTTAGGCTTAATTTTAGTTTAGGTATTGTTTCAATAATCACCAAATGCTTATTTATAAAGCTTTAGAATTATTTTTATGTAAGTAAATAGTTTTCTTGTGCTCCACTTTAATTAGATATACGGTAACTGTTATACAAATGAAAAACTTTGTTCATCTACTCCTCTCTTGTTATATGAGTTGAAAACTAAATCAATTCCAAGATTTGATTAACGTTTTTGACGTTGAATATTATATTCAATTATAACATTTGGTATCATCTTTGATAAGCTCTGTTATTTCATAACATAACTATAGGCTGTAGTCTATAGCACCTGCTCTTTATCGTGCTTTAAGACACACTCTAGAGAATTAAATTATCCTCTATTTGATGTACATCACAACGTTGTCACAAGTGTTCAAATTCTATTATTTTACAAACAAATTAATAGCAAACAAATGTTCAATTTTACATAAACTCTTATCGAAGGAAATCCTTTAAACAAAACCTTGAATTGATGTTAGATTAAAGCCGTTTATAAACGCCATTCAAAAGTAACTTTCACATTAAAAAAAACTTTTATTTAGTCAAAAATGTGGTTCGCAATAATAGCTCACATTTTTTTTGTTAATTTAGTTTTACAGACTTGTAATGCAAACAGTACTTATAGTAATCCACACTTTGTCGGCGATCGACATGTTATCGTTCAGTTAATGGAATGGAAATACGAAGATATTGCCACAGAATGTGAAGAATTTTTAGGCCCATATGGATATGCAGGCGTTCAGACCACACCCGTCAATGAGAACGCCATAATAGATAAGCGTCCCTGGTATGAAAGGTACCAACCGGTCAGCTATAAACTGGTGACCAGAAGCGGTAATGAAGAACAATTCAGAAATATGGTCAGCAGATGTAATAAGGCTGGGATCAGAATA
The DNA here is from genome assembly GCA_034699485.1 of Nanhermannia elegantula. Lineage (NCBI taxonomy): Eukaryota > Metazoa > Arthropoda > Arachnida > Sarcoptiformes > Nanhermanniidae > Nanhermannia > Nanhermannia elegantula. The sequence goes on from JAQGCH010002265.1 coordinate 1,261, forward strand.
TATGTGGACATTGTGCTCAATCATATGACTGGAGGTTCTGCAGGTAAAACATTATTATAATATTTAAAAGCTTTTTAACTTTTTTCAGAAATTCTTTTAAATTCAATTAATTGATTAACAATAGGAAAAGGAACCGCTGGAAGTAGTTATGACGGGAACTCATTGAACTACGAAGGGGTACCTTTCGGACCACTAGACTTTCACGGACACGAGTCCTGTCCAACGGCTAACTTAGAAATAAGCAATTATGACGATCCGACTCAAGCGCGAAATTGCCGTTTAGTGGGCTTAAGAGATCTCAATCAAGGAAAGGATTACGTGAGAGAAAAGCAGTCGGCATTTCTCAACCATCTCATCGATATCGGTGTCGCCGGCTTCAGATCAGACGCATCGAAGCACATGTGGCCCGCAGATCTTGAAAATATATATTCGCGATTACATAACCTCAACACTACATATTTTCCAGCAAATAGTAAACCACTCATTTATCACGAAGTCATCTATTATGGAGGGAATGGAATCAAATCAACAGATTATACCAAATTAGGCAGAGGTATCGAATTTCGCTATTATAGTGATATTGGAGAAGTGTTTCGCAAACACAATAACCAACAGCTCAAGTATTTGAAGAATTTTGGTGAGGGGTGGGGTATGCTTCCCAGCGGTGATGCACTGGCCATGATTGACAGCCATGACTTACAAAGAGCACACACAGGATCTTTCGGCACTAATATTAACTTTTTTGATTCAACATTACTTAAGATGTCAACAGCTTTTATGCTTTCCTGGCCTTACGCTATCACTAGAGTGATGAGTAGCTATAATTGGCCGCGAACTATACAGGTTTTTAATTAAAGTTTAACTCATTTTCACATAAAGAGAGTATTTTTATCCAATAGGGTGATCACGACGTCAACGACTGGATGGGACCACCACATGATGACAGCTTTAATATTCTATCAGTTAAAAGAAATCCAGATCTAACGTGTGGTAACGGATGGGTTTGTGAGCACAGGTGGAGACAAATCTATGATATGGTAAAATTCCGAAATATTGCCGGAGATGAACCGGTGACCCACTGGTGGGACAACGGCGCCAATCAAATCGCGTTCAGTCGTGGAAGTAAAGCATTTATAGCTATAAATAATGACAACAATCCGATTAATACAAAACTGCAGACGGGTTTACCGGCCGGTAATTATTGTGATATAGTTACTGGCAATTTGAGCGGTAAGGCATTTATAACTTAATATTAAAAGTGAATCAAGTTTTCGGATAAATTGATGAATTCAATGAATAATTAACAGGTGGAAAATGCACCGGAAAACAAGTGACTGTTAGTAGCGACGGAACCGCTGAAATATCTGTTGATAACAAATCTGAAGATCCTTTTATTGCATTCCATATAAAGTCAAAACTATAATCGGATTATTATTTTTTTCAAACATAAACTTTTATTAATTTCTATTAAATAAATGAAAATTAAAAAATCTTAAAATTAGATGAAAAACTTGAAGTGATCTTAAGCAGTGATCTTAAGTGACTGAACAATAATATACTTAATTTAAATATTAAAATGAAATAAATTTTTTATCACAGGCTTAAGATTTCAGATTTTAATCATATTCGCGAACTAATGATTAAAGATCTGAAAGTATTATATGCTTTACAAACAATTTGCACATTTAATTAAGTATTAATTGAATCAATTGATTGAGTGAAATGCGAATGAAGTGAATTATACAAAATCTAACAGATATACAGATCACTCAATATTAAAGAGCAAAACAAATAAATTTGACAAATGATTAGGGAATCACTGTTTAGTTGTAAACCTTGATCGATAGTGTTATGGCTTTTCGACAAACGGGATATAACATGTGTCCGCACCATATTATCATAAGCTCTTTGTTGTCGATATTTATCTAAAATAATTAGAAAATTTTTAGTTAAATAGAAATTTCTATAAAATATCAATAGAAATAAATGAACTATTTTTTAATAACCTCATTAGGAGAATCCAAACAAACGGTACATTTCATGACATTATTTTCTTGATTTAATTGCATTTGTCTGAGACTTGATATTTGACTTGAGAGGAGTTCATGCTCTTTGGCCTGTAATTCTTGACACAAATGCAAAGAATCCAATTAATTGAATAAGCTCTCAATCAATTGAGCGGTTTGAGTGTCACGACTTTGCTTTGGTCTTCGATGACTATACTTATTAGTACAACCATTCGGACGGTTTTCGTATTTGCACAAAATTGTTGCATAACTGTTATGTAAAGCTCAAGATTAAGCTTAAAGATATTGTTGACATACAAATAAATGTTATATAAGGTTCGGGAAAATGAAACAATTTATTAAATACATGTGTAATCAAATCAGTGAAATCGTTAAATTTGGTTAAATAATTGTTGAAAGACTGGACTTATGTAATGTTCTAAATGAGAGACAATTGGTAGAAGAGTTTAGACTCAGTTTTTATACATTTTTCAACTATCCTAACATTGAATTACCGGTTCATTTATTTTAAGAGCCTATAAATAAATGCATTGATTGATTCATTTTTGGCATAATGACGATGTGGTTCAGATATATGGTGGTTATGGTCAGTCAGTATGTTCCTCGAGGCTCGAGCTTTTCAGGTTCGGTGGCGAGCCTGAGGAACACTGGTTCTGACGCTTAATCAGCAATACTTTGATTAATAAACATCTTATTCCTCAATACAGACAGAATTGAAAGCAAATGAATTTAGTCTGATTAGCAATAATTATGATCACTTCCGTACTCAAGCAAAAAGTTTTATTTGAATTGCACACAAAATTGTGAGTTCATTCAAATGATAACAAACCTGAGACACAGACAAACTGTTAGGACCTGTTTGTGAGTCCTAACACATGTATTCAGGTCAAGTGTGAGGACCTGTATTCAGATGAAGTCCGGAAACGACAATTCTCTCGAACATATCGATTTGGAGCCAATACTTACAAACCTCGCGTCAGCGCTGTGTCCATAACGACAATGACTCTGAGTTACAGTCAGATAAGTTTTTCTACTATTTTGAAATCCATTGAATGCAAGTTTTTTACATAAAAATAATCGCAAATAAAAGTTTACCCAAAACTTATTTGTTAAGTGAAGTGCTTATAAAAAATAAGTTTCACTTCAAGTTAAAGAAAGTTATAAATAAATTGTAAGTTATGTATGAGTTTAACATTTAATTTCTGTCTCATATCATAAAAATAAATATTATTTAATGAATAATTAAATAAAACTTAAATCTATTGAATTAAAGTATTGATAATAAAAGTGTTAATACTTTAGTACAAACTCAATATAAATAGTAATAACAGTGAAAGTCTTTGATCTGAGAACACATTTCAAGTCAATTATAGTACTAATGATTGCATTCACAAAATGGCAATTAATTTAATTAATTAATGAGACAATTATTACAATTTTGATAAACATAAACAACGACTAAATTTTTTTCGTAATACAGATATTGTATTGTTTTATATAATTATTTATGAGATGGCGATAACTGTGAGGGGTATTCAGTTTTGATTAAACTTTTTTGAACATTAGTTTATTTGATAAACTATTAAAATTAAAGATAGTTTAGGAATAAGTGTCCGATCTATGTGTCAGACCTGACCCACCAAACTAATTACCATTGAAGTAGATTTGGTTTGTTTGGGTGGCTGTCAGGGCACAGGTCATACTTTAGTACTGCTCAGCGTAATAAACCTTTGGACTCCGAACCTGCTCACGGGTCAGATGTGTACTTTAGTGACCATTTTTGTTGCCTAACCATTACAGACGTAGGAACAGATTTTGCAATACTGGAGATCATGTTTTGCTTATTAAAACTGAAGAATTTCCATAGATATGACTTTTTTTGTATAGAGAGATAACTTTTACAACAATTGGGAATACTTTTAAAATAAGAGAATAAGGTATGACTACTGTAGTGAATGCATATAAACTTTGAATCATATTTTATTTAACTTTAAATCTATTTCAATATAACTTTAGTTTCCGTATTAATAGAGCAAAAGGCAATCCATTCAAATACTAGTTACACAACTTTTTTCTGATCTTTCAAATAGATTAAATACAAAATGAATGCAAAAACTTAAACCATTTTGATCTGGTTTAACAATATTTAAGAAGAATCATAAACTTATTAATTAATTACGTTAAACAACTTTTTTCTCAAAGTGAAAATCGAGTTATAAAAAAAACTTAATTTCATTAAATAATAATAAAGTGAATAATATTAACTCTAAGCAAAAATGTCAAACAGTATTACTGATGACATAACAGAATTTGAAGAAGAAATTGAATTCGAAGAACAATTTTCTGGTGTGAGAGACTTGAAGTCAATAAGTATACCATTGTCTGCAAATGGATGGATAACGAAACTTGCAGACGATGGACCAGAAGTTATAACTGATTGTGGACTCAGAAACTGGATGGCAAGTGATTCAATTGTTTCGGTTTACTTTCACTCTTCAAAATCCAGTCAAATAGAGCTCTCTTTAAGATGTAAAGTTCCGTCAGGAAAGAGTCGATTACTTTTATCTATAGATAAGTTTTCTGCAAAATTAGATGTCAAAGGAGACCAATACCAAGTTGTAAAAGTAGGAAACTTTCCAATTAAACATTCAGGTTATATAAAAGTTGACTTGAAGGGAGTCAACAAAACCGGTGGCTTTTATGCAGATGTTTCACATTTAGTAATTTCTGGCGATTTAGTCGATATGCAAAGCATTTCTTATATTCATGAAGAGCCTGAGGCAGACATTTATTGGAGTAGAAGAGGTCCTTCAGTTCATTTAATTTATGAATTACCGGTTCAAGTAGAGGCTGAGTATTACTACAGTGAAGTCTTAATCCCTAATGGATTCGATCCGGTTGGAAGCTATTTTATGGTCATTGGATTCGATTTCGGATACTTTGGTTTACAGGTTTGTTTAATTATCGCTATTAGGGCTGTGAAGTTCTCAACATTAAAATTGGTTTTAGGCCTTAAATTGAACTATAAAATGGTTAAATTGACTCCAATAGGACATAGAATTTGCAATAAATAGACATAAATTAATGTTAATATTAATAAACATATTGAAAGGTAACGTTATTATAAATTTACATTAAGGTAAAACCATACCTGCACAAGTGGGGGCGGTGGGGGTATCCAGACATTTGAGGATTTCTTCAAAATCTGAGGGTGGGGTCAAAACTCTGCGGTTTTCTGAGACAATTTTTCTCAAAAAGGGTTTTCCCTCCAAAAAACGCGAAATAAAAATTGTCATTTCTTTCATACACATAAAGTAAAATACATTTTCCTTAAAAATGATCTCAAAATATAAAATGTTTATTAAGTTATTACACTTATAACAGGTAAACAGTGAATCAGAGCGACGAATATTATTCTCAGTTTGGTCTCCACAACAAACTGATAATCCGGAAGATATAACAGATGAAAATAAAGTTAAATTAGTTTCTAAGGGTACAGACGTTACTGTTGGAGAATTCGGTGATGAAGGCTCTGGTGGTCAAAGTATTCTTAGATATATGTGGAGTACGGATACCTGCTATAAATGTTTAATTCACGGTCTGCCAGATCCAGACGACAAAACCAGTTCAATATACACCGCATGGTTTTCAGAACTTAATAAGGATTGGAAACTAATTGCAAGCTTTAAAAGACCGAAATCTCATAAACAATTGACTGGGTTTTACTCATTTGTTGAAAGTTTTGATCCGAACAATGGTTATTTAATCCGAAAAGCGTTATTCGGAAATCAATGGGTTTATGATATATCTGGTCAATGGCATGAAGTGATTGCCGCCCACATTACAGGAGACGAAACTGCAAACAAGAGAGCGAGACTCGATTTTGAAGGAGGTCTTCATAAGACAACTCAAAATGAACACCACTTTTATTTACAAAATTGTGGTTTCTTTGAAGGAAAAGTTGAGCTCTTATCACAATTTAAACGAAATGAAAACAAACAAAATCCTGGCATTAATTTGAAAGAAGTTTCTCTTTCATCAGTGGTGCGCAAAGAAAAGCATTCATTGTTAACGCCACACAAACTATGCATTGCTTTGTGATATATTTTATATAAAACTAAATTACCCTAATTTCTTGCGTATAACCCGCACCATTAAATTTTCCAAAAAAGCAACTTTTTTCCTTGTATAACCCGCGGGTTATACGCAAGAAATTAGGGTACATTAAAATATTGGACAGTAGAGTAAAAATTCGTTTATTACTCGAAGTCGGTAACTATTTCTTAATCAGCTTTTAGTTTAATATCATTTTAATTTATGTTAATTACAAAAAATATTATTTAAAAATTTCATAAATACTAATGTAATAAGTTTTTCATTCAATTTTGATTTTCTAATGCAAATACCGAAAAAGTATTATTAAAATTTAGAAACAAGAATATCATTCTTTAGGTCAATAAATTCCTTTGCATTTCTTTTCTAGCAATCAAATGCTTAGACAATGAAAGTAATCCTCCAATTAGTAGTGAAATACCTAATATACTGCCAATTATTATGGCTGCCCATTCAGGTGTACTTAAGTGGGAGTTAGTGTTTGAAGGCGTTTGTGTTGTGGATTCATTTTGATTTATGGGGACTTTGGTTGAACTTTTAGTAGATATTTTTGATGTTTTGCTGCTCAAAGATTTGGTTACACTTTGGTCTGAACCAGTCGTACGAGAAAAGTTGGTAAAGCTGGTAAAGTTGGTAAAGCTGGTAAAGTTGGTAAAGCTGGTAAAGTTGGTAAACTTGGTAAAGTTGGTAAAGCTGGTAAAGTTGGTAAAGTTGGTAAAGTTGGTACCAGACATTGGTAAAGTTGTTCTAATTGTGGCATTTTCTTTAACATTATCCGAATTGTTTGCTTGGCTTGAGTTTGATATAAGCTTTAATTGAGTGCTTCGAACTGTTGAATTACTACTAACTTTTTCTGCCATTAGAGAACTCATTCTACCAGATGTTTCATTTAAGACATTTGCTGGTTTTGTGCCAATGTCTTCATTGGATATTTCATTTCCTATGAATCAGATGTGTTCGATAAGTCCATTAATTAAGAATCAAGTTTTACGTTTTTAAAAAACTCTACAATCCATTGCAATATTAAAGGCATAACTTTAAGATATATACTTTTACGTATAACAAGGCTTTACATTGAGTTTATATTATATGTTTTACAGGTAAGTATATATCTTAAGGAAGATTTGTGCCTTTAATTTTGCAATGGACTGTACTTATTTTAATTAGAATACGGGTTTATAAATTCATATACACAAAGTTTAATACCGGTAATTATTATCTAAAAGTGATTTATAGATACACACACACACACCCACACACACACACACACACACACACACACACACACACACACACTCAAACGCAAGCTCACACTCTTACTTATTCTTTGATAAATTAATTTGTCATATTGAAGAAATTTGTCTTCTCGAAAGGTATAGCAAAAGGCGCGGTGAAAGTGCAGGTAATACTATAAGGGCTGTCTGGTTGGAGATTTGCAATATTTCATGTTGACATTTTGTGCCTCACAATCTCCTTATTGCTGTCAATATAATCATTAGTCAATTCTGTGGCTCACTAAACATTTTGCTGCTTTCTTGCCCGGACACACACAGACTGTGCTTAGGGTGGAGAAAGTACGTCCTCACTTGTGGGAATTGATTCATTTTTTATTCATCTTCATTAGTTTATTCAATCTCATGTGTATTTTTTATGGTGTATATAAAAGGCATACTTTCGAAAAATTAATGATTTTATCTCTATTATGAAAAGATGATGCCAATGAAGATTCGAACGATTCACGAGAGTCTAACGGACCACATACTAATATCGAGCCAAATAGAATTAACTTTTGCGGTGATAAAAGAACCTCATCTAACATGGAAACTGATGTCAATATATTGGATTCATTTCGTAGCAAAGTATACGACAGTATTCCATCTAGTCTTCACTCATTGTTCTCATCTCCGGACCATCGGTATAGCGGTCAGCCACCGATGCAACAGGTCTTGACACTCAATCTTTTTAACAATTTAATGCTTTATAAAAGAATATCAACAATTGTCATAATAATAATTTTAACTTTTAGAATATGGCATCTCTTCTGACATTTGCTGCGCTGGGCAATCATGTTAAGGATTGGAATAATAGCAAACAATCCAATTCTCAACTATTAAATAATGCAAAGAACTCATGGAAGCAGACAATGTCGTCTTCAGCAACGTTAGGACCCGCGCCTTGGATTGATAAATCATTAATCACACCGTCATCTTCTTCATCGTCAAATGTATCGCATAATACCGGTAGGTCTCACACTGTCCTCAATGTCTGCTACAAAAAATAGCGCATTTGCGGTGTCTAAAAAAGTTATAAATGATAGCACCAGTTTTGACACAATTTTGATGACAATAGAATTGGTTGAACTGAAATGAACCGATATTTTGTTCTCCAATGAAAAAGGAGAGAGAAAATTGCAAAAAAAGTTGAAACTTAAATCTGAAAAATTAAAAAAACCAGCAGAAAGAATAAAGATTCAATGGTGTCCTTTATTGAAAGAAAAGCGCTGATAATCGCTTTGGGGTGAATTTTTAATATCTATGTTCAAGGACGAGCTCAACCGCTACGCTATATCTGTTTAGGACATTGTATTTATTATGATGAGGGGGGTTAAGGCTTTCTCTTACAAAAGAACTATAAATGACATTTCATTTCACAAAATGATGGATAAGATTCCGCTCTCAAAACTTATATAAAATAAGTTGAAAATTTTTTCTTTCGCTTTCATAAGCTTAGAAATGGGATTAGAGTTTATTCATAAGTATGATATAAACACTAAAACCAAGTAAAAGACCCTTTTCATGATCGCTGATTTCCCATTCCTGCTGTGATACCAAATAGATTGTTTCCCTTATATAATACTTACAAAAAAGAGACAGTGAAGACAGTGATGCTTCATGTGATTAATTAGAATATGTATATGTACTGTATATTACTTTTTGGAAATGAGAGACATCGACTAATGCAATATTACCTTTTCTTATACCCCATACCACACCTGTTTCCGTATTTACATAAACGCATAAATGAATATTATGAATATTCCCACACTCGCGAACACTAAAAATAATAATTTTCTAAACATTTGTATTTTTTGAACTTTTTGCAAATGCATTATTGCATATTTGAACGTTTGATCACTAGTACTAACGTTCACTTCCATTTGTCATAAGATTAATTGTATTCTCTCGATTTGGTTCTCATTTTTCATTCTGCTGTCAAACCAAAATTTAGACTTACGAGAAGTTTAAGAAGAATAAGAGAAAAAAACGTTAACTGCATTACCACAAAGAATGTTATACACTAGAAGTGCCTCTTTTATAAATGATGCAAAAAACAATACATTTTTCTCTTCAATTTTTTTGTCTTGTAGGTGCGTTGCCATCAAAAGTTGATGCATTGGCGAAAGGTACCGGACCTGTTGATTATACCCGCTATGTTAAGAGGTATTGATAGAAACTACTATTCAATGAAAGAAAAAAAATAATAAGAAATTCATTTTTTTATTAATTGAAATTCTCTTTCATTTTTTATTCAATATTTTTGTGATACAATTGATCTCGTTTTTCAATTAAAAGATTTGTGAATGCAGCTGATTGTGGTTACAGCTATTGTAAAGAACTTAATTATCGCGAGCATTTTCATTGCATGGATTGCAATTCGAGAGTTTTTGTTAAGAAAGAAGAAATGATTCGGCATTTTAAATGGCATAAAAAACGTGATGAGTCTCTACAACATGGCTTTATGAGATACTCACCGTGTGATGATTGCTCCGATAAATTTCCTAATTGTTCACATAACCGAAAGCAAACCCATTATCATTGCTTGAAACAAGGATGTGATAAGGTAGGCAATGATCAATGGTTGCAATGGTTGATGCTTACATTGCTAACATCGCTAACATTAACTTATATATACTGTAATATTACACTATAAGCAATCATTTTTAACTTGTTTTTCAACTTTACTAAAAAACTTCATTACATATACTCAAAGGTCTATATAAGCACATCGGATGTGCAAATGCACGCAAATTATCATAGAAAAGATTCTGCTATAATCCAAGAAGGGTTCCAAAGATTTCGCGCCACCGAAGATTGCCTGTTAGAGTCGTGTTCATTTTATGGCCAAAGAACAACACATTTTCATTGCAGACGTCAGAACTGCAATCATACTTTTAAGAACAAAGCAGACATGGGTAGGTCTTCTCTTATTTATCGTGTTTCTCTTTCTCTAAGTGATTAGTCTTTATTCCACTTATTATTAAGCTTTCATACCATAAAAACTAAACCTCCAAAAAAGTTTGTACAAAGTTTATAACTTTACTACATTTTAATTAAAAAATTCCACAGAAAAGCATAAATCATATCATATCAAAGATGAACAATTGAATCGCGACGGCTTCAAAAAGTTTATGAAACACGAGTGTTGTTCATTTGAAAGTTGCCGATTCTCGCGTGTATGCAATCATATACATTGCATACGTCCAGGTATTAAATTAATATTTTGTGCGCTAGTCTTTTAATATAAATATCACACTAATAAAAGTCTAAGTTTGAATTAACTATTTATTAAGGCTGTACATATGTGCTTCATTCGAGCGGTCAATTATATTCGCATAAAAGAAAACATGAGCGTCGCGAGAATGAGCTCGCGTACAGAAAATTTCGTTTGGCTCAGAGTATGCTCAGGTCTCTCAATAACGAAAATGTTAACTTTTCAATGCATGAGGCAAGTAATCAAATACTATACTTTCACATGTCATACTTTTATTAAACATCCCTATTATGCAATAATATCAACTAATTTTTATTAAACTATTCATTCAAATCACAATATTATCAAATTGTGGTCTTAATAATTTGGAGCCATTCCAAGAAACCAAATAAAATCATAGTTTTGCAAAAGGTTTTCATAAATTCAATTAAAACATTTCAGGGCTCTAATCAAGGGGATGACGATAGCAATAGAAGTAATAGTAATGCAGTGAACGAAGCCGAAGCACTAGCGAGTCAATTGCCACTCACACAAATAGGTGCTATACCTTTAGAGGATATTATAGGTGTTATACCGGAGAATCGCTGTATACGATTATTTACAAAGTAAGTGCTTCTCCAACACAAAATAAAAATTGAATGAACATATTATTTGATTTATTCTTAAATTTCTTTTACTTTAATGGAATTTATTATACTTATGAATAAAAAGATTCAAAACTGGAGAGCAATGTTCATCAGAGGATTGTAATTTGAAGTCTAATGAACACAATCACTGCAAAAGCTGCAATTTCTTTACTTCCAATTATGAGGAACTTTTAGAGCACGCGAAGTGAGTCAACTATTATTAGTTAACATGATTAATGGTAATAAAGTAATTAAAAAATGTTATAAATGCTAGAAATCATATAACACAAGATGAGGCGACACCACTAATATTTGAAGAATCAGATGACGGCACGATTTGCACCAAAGAATGTGAATATTTTCAAAAGGAACGCCACTATCACTGTCGAATGGTATGAGACATGATTGAGGAAATTTTCTGCCAAATTATAGTTTAAGCAAAATATTATTATAATTTGATTAACAGTATGGCTGTTCGTGTGCAATACTCATTACTGACAATTCATTTAAAAAGTTGGAACACTACAAAATGCATGAACAACAGCAACGCATTAATGCTG
>JAQGCH010002266.1:0-13075 GCA_034699485.1 Nanhermannia elegantula
GTCTTCGTTAAAATAATAGTAAACTGAATTAATTTTGTGATGACTTGTAATGAAAACACAACTTACAACAGAAATGACTTTATTTATATTGAGATCTAAAGTTAATATAAACATAAATTTAACTAGAATTGAATGAAATGTATGTACAAGTAAAGTATTGCACATGTATATAAGTAATACTCGACAAAAAGTACCCTAAGATCAGTGGGATAAACCGCAAGATTGAAGGTAGCTACTTTTCCCAATGAAACATTGTACCATTCAATTAACGGCACTGAAATAGTGTTGCAAACATTGAAATAAACACAACTAAAGCGTGTTTAAAGGGGGTATAAAATATTCGAAATATAGTAAAAGCTCGATATAACCGACCTCGATGTAACGAACATCTCGTTATAACGTACATAACCGGAATCCCGTTCGTATATTAAATTAAGCTAAAATCTATATGATATAACGAACACTCGATTTAACAGACATAAATTTATACTCCTTGAGGGTTCGTTATATCGAGCTTTTACTGTATTTTGTTGCAAACGTTGAGACCAATGATCAAGAGTCAGCTTATAACGAAGAATTACCTGATGCCATCAATGAACTATTGGATGCATTTGAAATTGTTTCCGATGAAGAATTCAATGGTTTTGATTAAAAATTTGATAATTTTTATAGCAATTATTCATTTTTAATGTTGATTCAAACTTCAATAAATTTTTAATTTAGATTTCTATATATAAAAAATGCACAGATAAACTGTGCTTTATTTCTGTAAATTTTCACTTTTTTACTTACAAGTTAGATAAACCGCGGTTTATCTTCCTGAACTTACTGTAATAGAATATAAACAGAATCCAAGAGCTAATTTTAACTTACATTTACTGTTTATATTGAGGATAAGAAAAATACTAATAATAACGGAAACATTAAATAACATTTACAATAAGTTAGCTTTCATTGAGCATAACAGCATAATTATCAACTTTGCACATACAGTAGAACGTGTAATGAACTTTTTATACCAGTTTTAGAAGAAAAGTCATGTTTTCCAGATGTTTGCCATATATCAAAAAATAATTTTGGACAAAATTTTTATTTTTTAAGAAACTTTAATAAAATAAGGAAAAATACGTTAAAAGCTTAAAAATCGAGAGAAGTTTCAACAGATTTTTATGCTTAATAAAATGAAAAAATAGGCATTAATTAGAAACATTTAATAAATAGGCATACAGAAATATATTAAAAAATAGGCATTTGCCTAGGCGCCTAGGCATTTAGGCAAAAATCCGACCTCTGTTTATAACATTTTCATTTTTCTGTTCACGAATAATAGAAGTTTGCAATTCATTCAAAAATTCGTTTTCTATATTTGCTGTGAATTTAATCTCTTTAATAGCTGAATATCTTTCAAATCTATTATTATCTCCTTTTATTACTATTTTCACTTTAAAGACTTGGCCATAACCTCCTTCTCCCAATTTTTTCCTTTGTTTGAAATATTTTACATATTTGCCATTTCCAACAAATTGATGTTCAAATGAAATAACTCTTCCCTTAATAGCTCTGTAATTGATTTTAAGGTAGTGCTCAAAAATTTCTTCAAATGATTTGAATTGTGTTTCTTTGGGTTCAGTTATATCTTCTCCACAAACATAATACAATCCATTTAATGATAATGCAACTGAAATATCAATAAGTTTCTCGAATTGATTCAGCCTTTTAGGAGTGATTTGTGTCACTCTTTCGCCAGTTCTCAATTGTTTAAAATAGTTATTTCCGAACACATATGATAACAAAAGAGTATGTGCATAACCACAACTTATTTTCTCAATAATTATTTTATTCATTTTTATAAGAATTGGTTTATTTGACTTTTTATCCGAAACATCCAATTGTTTCCCTTCATTGTCATCCCAACAGAAAACACGTCCGCTTTCTGTCAGAGCTAATGAATGACGAGAACCACAAGAAATTGCTTTCACTTTCTCTCCATTGAAACCATTTAATTGGTGTGAAAATGCAAACACTCCTTTATCACTTCCAATACCAATTTGTTCCCTATAATTCCTACCCCACGAATAGACTTCACCACTATTTGTCAAAGCGATTGTATGTTCAGAGCCACAACAAATGTCTATATGTTTTGCACTCAAATATTGATTCAATTCTGGTTTATATACATTCCAATCCTTCTTTCCATTCCCTAAAGAACTTCCATTATTACCCCCCAAATAAACCTCTTCATTATTTGTGAGTGCTATTACATGATAATTATTATTCTTAAAATCAATGATTTTTTTTATAACATAACTCTTTTAGAATTAAGTCTTCAATTAATGATTGGATTTTTTCGTAATCATTACTGATGAATAGCACTAAATATCGAATTGTTTTCAAACCATTTCTTTTAAATTCATAAACTTTGTCATCATTTGTAACTATTATTACAATCTCTTCTGTAACAAATGATAGTTTAATATTTTCTCTGGAATATTGATTTAATTTAACGGCAAGACTATTATTGTCTTCCTTTTTGATAAATTTATTAACGAATTGCAATAAAATATTAGTTTTATTTCTTATGTGTTTAAGACTGCTTAGCAGTTATGTTATTTCATAAGAAACTACAGAAAAAGTTACAAAACTATTCCACAATAATAGGATTGAATGGTAAAGAAATATTAGATCAAAAGTTTTTATTAACTATCTATTATTGTAAATAAATATTGTTGTAAATATCAATTTATATCCCTATTTCAGTATTTGTTTTTTTAATATGAGTTTAAATTAGTGTTGATTCAGTTCCAAATTTTTAATTCCGTTCTCGTTCTCGTTCCTGTTCCAGAACTTTTTCTAATTCCGTTCCCGTTCTCGTTCCGGAACTGATTCAACACTAGTTTAAATATACTCATATACTGTATAAATATTAGTATTCATTCATTTCTGATTCATTTGATTCATTAGTCAATTAAGTTTTTTAATTTTGTAGACTTATCGCTAATTTTTAATTTTTTCACGAAAACAAATTAAGATAAGTCTTATCAAAATGAATAAGTTAAACATTTTATTCCTGTAACTATATATTTCTTGGGATTACATAAAAAGCTTACAATAATTGTTTAACAATACATGCATAGTAACCACTGTATCCCTTTATAGGTATTATACAGTATTTTACATTCAAGTTTTATTTTGATTGTTTTATATTTTTTTATTTAATTATTTTATTCAATTCCGAAATATTGTTTCCAAACTCCGTCACAATTACCATGATATGGATCAGTAAACAAATGACCGAAATTTTTAGGGTTTAATTCCATTACTTTTGGCAAAACAGGGCTCTGTTCCATAGCTCTAAAAGTTGGCCAATCAGTGACATTCAGACCAAGAGTGTTGGCTGCAGAAGATGGTAAAGGATTTCTGTATAAAAAATCAAAGTTAGGATTTAATATTGAATTAATTTTCGAAAAAAGCCCTGATATATAACCTGATTAATTAAAATAATTTTGATATTTTCTTTAGTTCATTATATTTATGAATATAGTTTTCATATTAGAAAAAAGGTTAGTAAGAGATAAATGAGGCGCTATCACCAGATTAGGCTTAGGGCTGATACACATAGTACGCACGCAGTCATGGTGGAGGGGGTGTCAAACTAATTTTTAAAATGCGTAGCGTACATAGAGATAACATTGACAAGTACGCTAACAGGTAGGGGGAAGGGGTCTAAAAACAGCCCAAAACTGCGTACGTACTATGTACATCACCCCTTAATAAAAATTATAGTGAAACAATTAATTAAAGACATGCCGCACAGGTTCATGACTTAATGACAGCTTCAAAAATTCGAAAAATTTCAAGAGTGGGTAAAAAATTGATTGAAATTCTACGACGAGCAAAATAACAAATTTAAAACTAATTTTTTGCTTAAGGTAACTTTTTTAACCAATTTTATTTTTTAGCATGATATTAAAAATATTAATTTTGTTTATGATTGGTTACACAGTATATTTAATATATAATCTGCAACGTATTAAAAAATACAAATTATTATAATTTTTTTTAGTTAAATTCAAAGAGAGGACCAAAATACTGTATATGCTTTCTGAGATTCTAAAATCTTGGGGTCTTAGGGCCAGAGATGGGGAAGGGGTGTACCCCACCCCAAGGTCCGAAATATTACCTTGGTCCCCTCTTTGATTTGTAGACCCCTTTATGGATTTTTAGATTTTTACCATGGTAGGGGGTACTAAGATAAAATTTTCAAAAATTCTTGAAAAAATTCAAAGGGGAGACCAAGGTAAGAATTTTTTAAAAATAGTACCCCCCCCCCCCTCCCCATCTCTGCTTAGGGCCGGTCCTAGGCAGACCCCTAATTTGTGCAGCATGATTGACTATACGGTATGTAACTGTAACATAGGTTCAGGAACAAAATCAACATCTTTTTCGACAAAATAATGATATTCTCTACTAAAACTCATAATGTTTGAGTTCTTATAGTTATAAAACAATACCCGCTTTTAGCGAAATTAGTCCACAATTCCTTAATCAATACGCTGAACTCATAATCCGTTTCAGTTTTTACGAAGTTACCAAAAACGAATACGCCATCATCGCTATGACAGACACCTTTCCATTGCTCGCTATGACAGCTCGAACGTATGCTATTATAAGTGAGTTCATAGAAATGGACTTTATTTACTGCTGAAAATTGAGCCAATTTTTGTGTGAAATAATAAGTGGGACACTTTATGATTGTATCAGAATATATAGCGATATACGCTTTTCGTATTAGAGTTTGATTACTTTCGTCTACTTTTGATATATAAAAGTCATAGATCTTCTCAACAAATTCATCGCTTGACGTGTGAAACATTGATTTGATTTGAGTTTTCAGTTCAGATTTTGTGATATGGACTGAATTATTATTTAATATATGGGAACCAAAGCTGCCGGCAACAGCCCAAGTCGTGCCTTCACTATCTACAACGCCAGCCATCACTTCAATTCCTTAATTATAATTCAAATGTTAAATAGATTATTGATTCTATTGTTATAATTGAGTCCAATTCACTCATATTATTATAGTTTTTAATGCAAATCAGTTTTGGTATATATTTTACTTGTTATCTAAAATAATTATTACTTAAGGAATTGGATAAAATGGAGCAACACTTATAATTTTTAAGCTTACAATTTTCATAATACCTCTGTTATGATTGTTCTGATTTTTTTAACAGTGCTATAAATTAAGTTTCACTAAAAATGTATACCTGTTTGAAATTTTCCTGTTTTGACTGCCTCATCGATGGTATAGGGAAGCAATTCGTTACCGAAAACTAACGATGGACTGAGTGAATTATGTTCGACAATCGTTTTTGGCTCAACTTTTCTTAAGCAGTCCAACCACTTATCATCGTTCTCACAGCCAATTGTTTCACTCATTTTTTTGGCAGCATTTAAATGAAAACTACTGTTATAATTGCGATAATTTTTGAAAAAATAGGCACCGCTTTGCATAATCGCACGTTTAAACAGATTTCTAGAAAGTGGTGAAACAATATGTGTACTCACAGACCAACTGCCGGCGCTTTGACCAAAAATTGTTATCTGTGTTGCATCGCCACCAAAGTGCTCAATGTTGTTGTGAACCCATTTCAAGGCTAGAATTTGGTCATAAATTCCAACATTTCCCGGCGCTGACGAGTCGTTGCCGAATAAAAATCCGAACGGACCCACACGATAGTTAACACTAACCATAACCACACCAAATGGTACTAAAACCTTACCATTTGTATGCATTCCATCGCCATCATGAAAGCCCCCGCCGTGTATCCAAAACATAACTGGACGTAAATTAGTTTCGGTTACATTTTCAGACCATATGTTTAAGAAAAGGCAGTCTTCGCTCTCATTAGTGGTCGTGTTTTTTGCTTTTGTTTGCCAACAGATGCTCTTCAGATGTGTGGCGTCAACTGTTTTGTTCCAGTTTGCGATTGGCTTCGGTTTCCCGAATCGATTGCTGCCAACCGGTGGTTCGGCATAAGGTATACCCAGAAATTGATTGATTTTATGCCCATTATGACTAATTACTGTTCCTTCAACTGAACCGGACTTCGTTTCAACTGTTATTGAAGTTTGACATTCAATTGAATTAAAACAACATATAATTGAAGAAAATGCTAACAAAACGTATCTTAAGTTCATGTTTTATGAATTAATGGTTAGTTTGTGATCGACTTAATAGACCATTAATGGTTGTGATAGGTTTCAAATCAATGCTTTTCTCAATAATAACTGACAATTATGAGAAAATTTTAAGTTTAAAGCATACGACTTTATCACTAGTATCCTATCAGTTAAGCATTAAATAAATAAAAAAATTGAATCAATAAAAATCCTTCAAAATAAAGGATATTATTATAAGATAAGTTAAATTACTATTAATATTATTAGCGATAAAAATTAAAATTCCTGTATTTTTTATTAATAACTGATTTAAAACATAAAGATATAACATAATGAGTTCTAGAGTTGTTTGTTCGAAACGGTGTTATTTTATCGAAATACAGGTATTAACTTGAGTTTCAATTAATTAATCTTATGATTTGTGTAAATGATTGACACAATCATTGCATTAACTATTATCACGTCAAAAGAGCAAAACCAAAAAGGAAGCAGCCTGTTCAATTTTTTAAAATTATCAAAATACATCACTTGTAGACCCATAGACTTTATTAATCGAATCCAATCCCATAAAATTTGATGAAAAAATTTCAAACACTTTTTTTGCAATCCCTAACTAATCCTATTTGATTGGAATTGAGATTTTGATTACTAGGATAGACTTATTGTTGACTTGAGAAACATACTGTTTATTATATATATGAAATTAAAGGTAATTAAAAGCTGATTACAATGATATAAGTCTTAAGAAAATCGCCTGAACGGTTCAAGAGTTATGATTTCCCGAACAAAATTGAAAATCGACTATTTTTAATTGTGATTATAATGATATACTAAGTGCAGTAAAACTATCGGACACTTAAAAAGTTAATTTTAATTAAAAATTGTATAATTTATTCCCCCTTTTATTTTTTCAAGTTTTGTTAAAATGTATACTTTGGTCCCATCTGATTTTTTCAAGTTTTACCAATATGTATAAGTTGGTCCCCATTTTAATGCAATCAATTATTTGTCACATCAACTGAATTAAAATTAGCCGAAATCAACGAATTTAGAAATCTTTATTTAAGTATATTTTTTAATTCAAAAATATAATAAATATTTAAAAATAGTTTAAATTTATAATTAATTGTTTAAATCTTCGAGCGCTCGACTTTCAGCCGATACGTCAATTGCTTCTGCTGCTAATATCTTGAGGAAAGCATTTAATTTAATTCTTTTGAGTGTCATTAACTCTTGAATGGCACCAAGTTTAGTGCGCTCAACTTCAACTATGGAATCAGCGTGTGATGAAGTGAACTGTTTCTCTAAATTTTGAGAGAACTTTCTTTTCTTACATCCATTAGTCTTCAGATTAACTAATGGTTGCAAACCCTCTGAAGACTCTGACGTACACGCGATGCTTATCGAATCGTCAATTGCTTCGACCTCAAGATTCAATTCTTACGTCTTTGTGATCGAACTGTCGCCATCTTCAATAATCCCATCAATGAGTTACGGATTCATTGTAGAAACTAAGGCCCGTATGCACACTCCATTTAAACCTGGTTTAACTTTAAACTCGGTTTAAAACCCATAGGCACAATTGAAATTTAAACCGAGTTTAAAGCTAAACCAGGTTTAAATGGAGTGTGCTCTTAATCGGGGAGCCACCACCGGTCGCTTCGCGATGTCTTCGCATCTCTGCTGCTTTTCTCTTTGTTTTAGTTTTGAGATCTGACAACTGCTTCTTCACTTGTTCAGCAGTTCGAACTCCATTACGGCTGACAGCGTTGACTTTTGCAGCCAAGTCTTCATATGCGCTCTTTTTTGTCTCTAAAGTTAGCGTTGAAGAGAATAATAAAAAATATTACTTACCTTTTCGTTTATAATGTGGATATTTTCAACATATCCATTGACCAAAGCTGTGAGCTCTTCATTACTCCAATTAGATGTGCGCTTACACATTGTTTTGATTAAATTTAAAAAACACAGGACATGGCAAAAATGTTTGGACGCATGTGCGAGGTTACTATTTTATACATCGTAACTTACGTTTATGTACACCGTAAGTTTTTTTGAAAAATGGAAATATTCCGCAGTTTACGCCTCACGTAAACGTAAAGTTAAGTGTGCGTAAGTTGTGAGAGATTAATAAAACGCACCCCTAAGCGTTACGTCCAAAATTTGGGCGTCCGAAGAATAAACGCCCAAATCGACAAACGCTAAGTATAAGCAAGAAATATAAGTATAAGAGTTTATAAAACAAGACATTATTTTTAAAAATACATTTTCAAAGAATAAAATTTACAAAATATAAATCAATAAAATGTTTGTTTGTTATAAAACAGCTATAAAATATACAGTTGTACCCCATTATAGCAAATCTCTAGGGATCAGACACTTGTATTCACTGTATTACGCGAGACAAAAAGAAAACGCACATTTAAGATACAGTTAAACCTCCTTAACTTGAACTCTCCCTATGTTGAACAACCTCTAACTTGATCATGATTTTGAGACTCAACCCCTCCTTTACATTATAAATAGCATCCTCTATGTTGAACAACTCTCTAACTTGAACAAAATTTTTGGTCCTATCCTATGTTCAACTTTCGGAGGTTTAACTGTATATACTTCTGTGTAAACGTATAAACACAAACACACGTTAATAAAAAAATATTCAAACTTTAATTGAACTGATGTGAGTTAAATCTTACGAGTCGTATCAGATATTGATATTCAACCGATAATGACTCAGTTCTAACAATACAGATAAACTCCTTTAATTGCACACTGTTGGGACCGAGCAACTTATGTGAAATTAGAGGATATGTGAAATTAAAGGAGAAAATTTTTTTTAAAGTTATCAATGATAATATTGCACAATTGATGACTAAATTTGATTCATGTCTCTATTAATATTAATTAAATTTCAATTTACGGAGTTATTGCACTTCTTTAGATAATTCAGTATTTTGATATTCCAAATAGTGTGTAATACGTGTATTCAAAATTAAATTCAAATATTTTTAAATTTTCCAAAGTTTCATAGATATATTAGTAATTTTTCTGCAAAAAATACTTTAAAATAAATCATATGTGAAATTAGAGGATATCATAATACATAATAAGTATATAAATGTACTTTCAAAATCACTTGCACTATGAAGATAGAGGAGTGTGCAATTAGGGCCTATCTTTAACATAGGGCCAAAAATGGGACTTAAGTTTTACTGTGAAATTAAAGGAGTTGTGCAATTATGGGAGGTGAAAATAGAGGAGTTTATCTGTAGTTTCATAGTTTATTATAGTTTAGTTAAAATAAATTAGAAATTTTCGGTGAATAGATTTTATTTAATATTTTAATATTTCTTAATAAATATAACGAATTGTAATTTATTATAACGTTTAAATAGTTAAATATTTAAATAGTTATTTCAAACACTTAATATTTATATTTTCCACTTTCTAAACACAGTTTAACCACATTTAAACATTTTAATTAACTTTGATTCAAAATTATGTTAACCGTAAATGAACAATGAATGTACGCTTTTCTATCTCATGTTTAACCTCACTCATGAACTCAACTTAATATTTTTATTTGCTTTAAAAAGTTTGAACTTAACTTTACTAAAGTTTGCTTTTTATCAAAGTATTGAAAATTTTTATTATATTGAACTCAGTTTTAATGCCTTACAAGAAAGTATATCTTACTTAAAAGTGCGCTTTCTTTTTGTCTGTAGTAATAAAGGAGTGTCACAATTGTGTCACAATAAAGGGATATTTTGTATTTTTAATATAATTTGTATCAATTATGCACCAAATGTACAAAAATATTCATTCATTTTAAAGGTGATTCACTATAAAGGTATTTACAATATAATTAATACAGGAATGAGATATTAGTCAATGTATTTAATTTCCTGTCAAACAACTTGAATACTTGCGTAAAAGTATAGCGCATTAATTGTATAGGAATTCATTTTTGACAAATACAATACTTTAATAATTTCTTTAAGCAAAAGCTTAATCTTTAGCTATACTCAAAAACTATGTAAAAATAATTGAAATAATATATTAATATTTCGTAACGTTTTCTGTATTTTTAACTATTTTCCAAGAATTCAATATCCTTTTTCCCATATCTAACCATATTTTTATGTCAGTTAAATCGTTTGACATGTCAGATGTTGTTTATTAAACATTTGTGAGGTTGACAATCAAATATACGTATATAAGTAATTAGGACATTGAGATATCAATATTTCTTAATAATATTTAATTAATAATTTAATAATTAAGGTAACTTTAAAAATGAAGTTTGAAAAATACCAAGTTCCCTTCATATTTCTTATTCCAGTAGGTAACAATTTAATATTATTGAATAATTTATTTTAACCGAGCTTGGTTTTTTATTAAATTTTTAAAAATTGTTTGGTCCTACTTTTCGAGATTCATTCTAAGATTAGATATTTTAAAAATATTTTCAAATTATTTTTAATTTGAAATATCCCTTTATTGTTATTGCCCCCTTTTAAATTTGAATCTTTCTATTATAAATTTTATGCCATGCTAAATTTTGAAAGCTGGTTAAACCTAATGACAAATCTATTTTTAAATCTATTCACTTGAAAAATAGTATGAATACGAAATTTCATACACGTATCGAATAGAATCACAGAATGTATATAAGTCGGCAATAATAAGTTTTAATCAAAGTATTCTATTTCATAATTATTGAAGAGATTTATTATTTCAATAAACTAAGTCAAAGAGAATTTAATTCTAATTAAATATAATAATGTACTCATTAAACTCAAGATTGTCGTTAATTGCGTTTGGCTTATGTAAGATAAATCTTATTTAATTAATTTTAAGATTTGCTTTTATTAATTACTTTCATTTTATTTAGATTATTAGAGATACATTATATTGTAAGGCTGCGCAAAGTCTAGACTTGGGGCCTAAAGGTTTTAGACTTTAGAGACACCAAGTCTAAAATTTTGTCAGACTTTCGACATCATGTCTAAAATTTTGTTTAGACATTAGACTTAGATATGGCCTAAACTTTTAGACTTTAGACTAGACTTTTAGACCCATAAAATTTGTCTGTATTGGTATTGATACAAATAAATCCGCATGTTTTCCATATTTAATACCTAAATAAGTTTAAGCTCTTTGTTATTCACTCTGATTTAAAAATTAAGGGACTATTTGTGAAAAACTTTCAAAAATTTTTAGATTATTAAATAATGAGCAGATTTTAAACATTGTTTAGGTCTAAAAGTCTAAAATAGCTTCAGACTTTAGACTTGAACTTTTAGAAAATATTTAGACTTCAGACATAGTCTAAAGTCTAAAAACGCGCAGCTCTATAGTATTGTATTATATAATACCTAGGTACATAATATTAAAATAGTTATTGTATTACAGCAATAAAATGTAAGTCCTTGTAATGCAATGATATACAGATAATGCCTTTAATCCTGAATTTAAACTCAAATTATAATATGATTAAAATGATTAAAATTTTATTTCAATTTAAGTTTAAATTCAATTTCTATACTGTTTAACATCGATTAAAACTCACATTAAAAAAATCATTAATTTTCATAACCTTGCTGTCCGTTAGGTTCGCGGTCGGTTATAAATTGATACATAAATTAAATAAATAAATAATTAATGTAATTTAAATATTAATATTTGAAAATAATTAAATATTTATGTTTAGCCCTATTGGCCATGGTCGTTTCGGGAGGACATGTAAATTTCGGGAGTTGCGGTAAACAAATAAAAGACATTTTTCATATCTATGATTTGTTAATTATAAAATTACTTTAAACTTTTTATAAGATATTTAACTAAATTTTTGCACATTTAAGGAGGTCAAGTGCTATCTGTAGACATTAGCGGTCAACTTGGCACTGGCGCATGTACACTTACTGCAGGGCAAACTTATACTATCACCGCTGTATTCGTTTCAAGTAAGTTATGTTGCAATTAATTTAAATATTTGTGTCGCGATTAGCGTTGCTCTTTTACCCGTAGAACAGTATTTGTGCGACTGCTTTATTGCTTGCAATTTTGTTTATGGAAAGTCATAAAATATGTTTATACTTTTATAAATCAATATATAAAATGGAGGGAAAATGGCTCAGTGGATAGGAGACGTGCTCATGACCGAAGGGCCGTGGGTAAGAATCCCGGAACCTGAACTGTTTTTTCAGCGATGTGTTGGCCACATGTCCATTGTTTTCGAGCAATTCCTTGGTCCGAAGCATTTGCCCTTTGCCTACACTGCGGTAAAAAACTCATCCCAGATAATCACGGGCTTAAAGTGAGATCTCCTAAAAATGAGTGGCGTAACCAAAATGAGTTGAAAATGTTATATTTAAATAAATTTAATTTATATTAACTTAAATTGCTTTTCAATTTTTCATTATATAAATTAATGTATTATTTGTTATTATTTTTTATCATTTTGATTATTAATTTTAATATTTGCTTTCATTTATCTTAATGACAACCACTCTTTCTAAAAGTTTGGTATTTTGTCCAAGTCTTTGTGCTGACCCAAAAAATTAGTTGAGTGCCCATCAGATTTGCTGCGAAACTTTTATTTAGAAAATGTGCGCACATTTTGGCTCTGCACACATGTGGGATATGTTCTAAAGTTTTGAAAATAAATTATTATTATTTAGATTTTATATCCTCTAAAAAAATCTGAATGAAAATTGTAGAAAAATATTTTACAACATAACTTGCGAATACTGGCTATTGTGTCAGTAAGTTCTAGACTTCCCACCACCAAACGTGATACATAGTTGGATTTAGGGCTTGTGCACAAAGTACGTACGCACTTTTGAACAGTTTTCAGACCCCTACCCCCCTCCCTGTACGCTTTTGC
>JAQGCH010002267.1:0-13073 GCA_034699485.1 Nanhermannia elegantula
CCTAAGAGTCAGGCTTTAATCGATCAATTCATTGGCCATTTATTCTCTTATAACTAGTGAATAGCATTGGTTCGAAATCTTGAGCTTTAAGCTCGAGCTTCTATAAGCCTAATCTTGTATCTTATAGCCTAACCTTGAAGATTGAGCTTATAAGCTCAAAGACAGTCAAAGCTTCAAGTTCAGCGCAGCTCAAAGCTCAAAGCTAGCTTATGCTATTCACTATTAATTTATATAAAAATTTTCACATAAAATTTTGAGAGTTTGTACTCTATGTTTAAGATAGAGATGTCTTGGTTATAGTACGGTATTGCTAACAAATGGTAATCAGTTCAATATTCAACAGTATTTTACAGTTAATACTGTTTTTGCTTTATCTTAGTTTGAAATGAGCCAAGCTCCAAGCTTAACATCTTGAGCTTAAGCTTGAGATGCTGTCTCAAAGCCTGAGCTTCAAGCTCGAGCTTATAAGCTCAGACAGCCAAAATTGATCTCAAGCTCAGCTCAGCTCAAAGCTAGCTTAAGCACAAAGCTAATGCTATTCACTACTTATAACAGATGTCATTTCTATTAAATGTGGTAAATCAGAAATAAAATTTGTACAAACTTTAATGGATTAAATAAACAATTTTATTACTTTAAAATCAAATAATCAAAAAATAATTCACTAATTCACCTTTACTGACCCAGGTTAAAAGTTTGCTATGAATGGCATCTCAGTAGTTGTGAATGGTTTTGAGTGGCGTTGTTAAATTTAATAAATTTTCTCCAGAGGATTAAATTTAATTTAAATTTAACAATAGAACAAAATGATAAAATTCTGTGTTATCATCGAAAATATTAGGTTTTCCTAAATCTAGTTTCCTATATTAGCCATAATTGAACTGTGAAATATAAAATTCTATCAAATTATTATCTAATAATCTAGTATTTTATTCAATTGATAACAATTTTTGAACACTTTCATTTTTAACTTCTTTTTCTATGATAAATTAATTAAATTTTCTCTAAAGACATTAAATTTATATTAAATTTAATCTTAAATTTAATGTTTTGCAACGCTAGTTTTGAGTAATATAATAAAACTGGATATCTGTATCTCAATTATTTATTATGAACTTTTTAATGCAACTGAGCTAAGGACAGA
This sequence comes from Nanhermannia elegantula, assembly GCA_034699485.1. NCBI lineage: Eukaryota > Metazoa > Arthropoda > Arachnida > Sarcoptiformes > Nanhermanniidae > Nanhermannia > Nanhermannia elegantula. The sequence continues at coordinate 1,145 of JAQGCH010002267.1, forward strand.
AAATCTCGTTCTTACTTTCATCAAATTTGGAGTAAGGAAATTGCATCCTTAGCTGTTCGAGATCTCGTTCATCTGTCCTTTAACCCAAGGAAGGAAGGACTGCGAACATAACTTTAGATATCATATGATTTTCATATAGGTTTATTAGATGAATGGGTAAAATAGATTTTTCAATGCACTGACAATGTATTAGCCCCTAATCTAAAATAAATTATATCTTAACATAGAAAACATTAAGCGGATTTTGTATGTATTGCTCAATCTCAACATCATTAATTTATGATTTTAAGACTTTATCTTCTCGAATAGATTGTTAGTCGTAAGGAATTATTTACTATTTTTAAAACTTTTTATTAAAAATGTTCTGAAAAATATTGAAATCTCAAAATGCATTGGTCTTATAAATTGAAGGATTACCTCTACTCAGCTCGTAATATCAATATTGTTAATGTAACTCTTATTTTGTTAGAAAAGTTTAATAATATATTACTACAGTTTGGTCCTCAAGTATTCCCAAAACATTGACATAAATATAATATAAATAGTCTCAGTGTATATTCTGGGAATACTTGAGAACCAAACTGTTGTAATATATTATCAAACTTTTCTAACGAAATATGAGTTACATTAAGAATATTCAATAGCTTGCTTTGAAGAAATAAATAATTTATGATATTTAATATATAATAACAATATTTTATTATCTCATATACGGGGTATTTTAGTATCAATTTTGCTATTCATTAATATCAAACTTGAAATTAGAAGCCGCGAGTCATAACAGCACAAACGTTGTAAAGTGGTTAAACTCACTCACTTCGAGTTTTATTTGCAGTTATGATTATTTTTAATAAAATAACCTCATCAATATATAATCATATTTCTCTTGTTTAATTGAGTCAGCTAGCACAGTTGAAGGGGAATTGGCTTATGTTCGAGTGTTCCACACTTTTTTGAAGTGATATTTTTTATATCATACAAAATACTTTATTTTTTGAACAAACTCCAGTCCCAGACATAAGCTGACGCATAGAAAACCTCGCTTTATTCTTTATTCTGATGAAGATATAAGGTCTCCCCAAAAAGATACAGCTCTTGACATTTTAACGCATATATTAGTTGCGGGTCTGGGACGATTCACCGACAGCCAACTCACCGAAAGCGAACCCGCCAACACAATCTTTCACATTTTTCTCGTTTCTTAAGTCAGATTTAAATGAAATTGGATCTCATTCACTTGTAAATTAAACTGGGAATTTTGATTATTAAAGAGATTTTTGTATAAACTTAATATTTTTTTAGATATTTAACTTCAACTAATTTTTTATATTGAAATTTTTTCAAAACTACAAAAATCTCAGAACCTATTGGTTTTAGTCAAAAAAATCTCTTTCATATTAGTAATTCTCGGTCTAATTTACATTTAAATGTACTCTAATTTTATTCAAATGGGACTTAAGAAACGTGAAAAATGTATTTGCACCATCTTTGTTGGTGAGTTGGCTGTCGATGAGTCTGCTGTCGGTGAGTCGTCCAGACCCATTAGTTGCACAGCTGCTGAAGCCTGGCTGATGCTTACTAAAGCTAACGATTGTTCAATACATTACATGTATTGTACAGTACTAGTAAAATAAGGTTTGATTAAATTTATAATTTAAACTTTCAAAATTGTAATATTTTGCACTTTGTTAATATGTTTGCTAATAATGTTCACTTTATATAGTACTGAATTAAAAATAATGCAAAAATAGAAACGATAAAAATTGTTTTTATTTGCTTCTTTCAGTAACTCTTGAGCTAAACTTTTTTCAATTTTTTTAATAATTTAATATTAATGTTAAAGTCTTTTTAAGATGACTTCATCTTTATTATGATAATAGATCTCAGAAATAATAAGTTGACATTAGATATCACAATAAGCCTAAAGCTATCAAAGTCTTCCACATGAATAGGTCAGGAAAGTTGTCATAAGAGATCGATCTTTCGAATTCATTAATTGAAGATATAGAGAGATTATACGAACAATTTCTGCCTTAAATTGAAAATATCTTCAAGATATAGGAATTAATTCGAAGTAATGTCAGTTTTTGATGTGTCACAGAAAATATTCTCTCTTGTTTTCATGAAATTGTGTATTCGGGCGAATCAAAACCAACAGCACTTTATTGCTCTTACAGAATATGATAGATTATCAAAGAATTCTTTTGAATCCAGTTATATTATGATTCCAGTTCATTATAAACTTTCTTCTTTCTAAAAGCAATTTTTGAAATATGTTTGTAAGCGTTAAATATATTTTAATACAATGCGCATATTCTGTACTCAAACTTAAAGAACTCCTTTTCTAATGAAAAAATGTTCGATCATTCAATAAGAATCAGCTATAATTCAATATTTATATTTCATTTTGTGATGTTTCAGTCTTTTGGACTAACAATTAGACTCAAACTGAGACTGATACTAAATTTTTCAAAAACTGAAACTGAAATTATTCAAATTATTCAATTATTGAAGTCTGAAATTTTACAAAGTTTAAAACAGACAAAGGAACCCGTCTCACCATTTACCAACCGATTAAAAAAAATTGACCACAACAACTATGTCTAATATGGTTATTTAAATTTTCTGAGTCCAAGAAGCCTATGAGTTATAAGTGACCAAAATATCACTCAATACATGGGAATATATACTTATTTTCATAGTAAAGTAATTAAATAGTAATTTGTAGACTATACTCAAATAAATCTTAAGTTTGATGCCCTAATAATGGTAACTGATTTCAGGTCAAACAAAAAAACACGTATTCAATCATTTTTCGAATACTTTTAATAATTATATTTATCAGAATTTACAAATTCAGTATTTATTTAGCTTAATAATAGATAAGGCTGTAGAGATAGATTAATACAACTCTGCGGAAATATTTACACAGAAGACTTGATGACTCGTAAATATTTTACAGAAATTGATTAAAATTTTGATATAAAAATTAGATATTAATCTACTTTATATATATTTTTAACTCATTTAATATGAAAATAAATATGTACAGTACTGTATTTCTATATATTATTAACTTATCTGAAAATAATTGATATATATGCAATTAAGCTGTACTTACCATTAATGTTACGATTATATGATTCAAATAAGCTAAGGTAATTCAAATGAGGTAAATATAAAATAAGCTCAAAATTATTTGTGTAAATTATATATTGATCATTTTTAGAACAATTACACTTTTTACTAAATTTTAGGATTGACAGCATATCTATAATCCTAGCGAAATAAGCGAAATAAAGATTATTATATTGAGAGATGTAAGGAGTCATTGTGGCGCAGTGGGTAAGGTGCCGGACTCACGCTCGATGGGTTGTGGTTTCGAATCCTAGTCTCGCTGTTCTTCTTTGATTGCAATATACTTGCCATATATTTATTGTTTTCGAGCAATCCCTAGGACCGTAGCATTTGCCCACTTCAACACAGGTAACACCTGTAAAAATCTCACTCGAACTCTGGGCTAAAGGTGAGATCTCCTCTCATTAGGGAGTTGGCCGAAGAAAATGTTAAATGTAATGTTATTGAGAGATATTTTGTTCACTATAACTCATAGGCTTTATGGACTCATTCATTCATTTTCATGACCGCGTTTGTCCGTTAGGGTCGCGGTTTAAGACTGGAGACCAATTGGTTCCACGTTCTTCGATCTTCCGCCGCGGACTCAATGTTGGCTGGGGTCTGAAGGCCAAATCTCTCTTTGCAGATTTGGAACACTTGGTCCTTCCATCTGCTCCGAGGGCGACCTCTAGGCCTTTTGCCAACTGGTCCTTCCCTGAAGAATTGATGGGCTAGTCTATCAGGTGGCATCCGCAGGACATGACCGAACCACCGCAATTGTGATTTCGCAGATTTAAATGAAATGGCAAAATGTGGTTGTGGTCAAAAAATGATTGAAATTGGTTGTAAGTGTCACGAATTCCTTGTGAGACTCAAACTCTAATTTAAAACCTGAAACAGAAATAGAATCAAAACTTTTTATTTTTTAATCACAACTTGAATTTTAGCCTCTTTGCAAAAATCATACACTAGTGTTTCGGGTGCTTTACAGCTACCTTTCATCAGTGGAAATGAATTGTTACTAAATATGAGTTAGTGTGAATTCAACTTTCACCAAATGGTAATTTTTTATATTTTCAACTGTTGTCCTTAATATAAATTTAGCTCTTTATGTACGGTAAATGATATTCTTGTGCTAATTGTTATATTGATTAGAAACAAGTTTCTCAAAAGTAAATTTAAAACCACAATTGAACGAAATATTATAAAAATGAAAATTTTATTTATTAATTAATTTATAATTTTTAACAAAGATTTTTTTATAACTATTTTATTAATAAATGTATAAACTTAAATAAATGATTACTAAAGAGACTCACTTCAAATCTCTACTATATAAGTCTTCATTGAGATCAAATAACTGACTCATAAGTGAAGCCTTCCATGTAATATATAACTCTCCTATTCCCACATCGAATGACTTGAAAATACTTGCGAATAAATGAGAAAAAACAGAATAAAAGTGTTATAAATAAAAAAACTTTTCCTGAATTATATGCAATAAAGTTTGCTGTACTGAGTATATAAATTAATGACTCTCTAACATCATATTTTATGCAAAATAAATAGAAGCAGAACTAATTTCGTTTTTAGGTACAGACCACAGACCACACTAACCCCTCCCAAGATTTTTGTGATTTCAAAAAGAATATCTTTGATTAATATTTTTGTTCTCTATGACAATGTTTTCATAGAAAACCTATTAGTTAACGAACACCTGTTCTTCAGACAATACTCTTTCTGGAGCACTTCAAATGACCGAATCCAGGAAATCCCTGTTTTAATACCCTTTTGGCAAACTTTGTCCAATTTAACTCTCATGAAAATCACTAATTAAAATCATTTGAAAAATAAAATGTTTTAAAAAAAGTTTATTCCAAAATATATTTGATTCTAAAACATAAAAATGTCCTTATATTAAAATCTACGAGTGGTTTAGCATTTCCAGGAAATCATCAAATATTAAACAAATCCAAAAAGAATAGTTTATAGGATGCGACTCCAGATTAACTTTTGAATAAACTTTCAAATATATTTAGGAATAAACTTATTTAAAAATATTGCATTTTTCAAATAACTCAAGTTAGTGTTTTTCATGAGAGTCAAATTGGACAAAGTTTGCTTTAAGCGTATTAAAACATGAATTTGCTGGATCCGGTGGTTTGAGGTGAGCCCTCTTTCTCACATGTTTAAAGCTCTTCACCATATGTTTAACTATGGGACATAATCTATAAAAGAGTTATTTAACTAATACAATACCAACTGGCTATCGTTTATTATGTGGGGCGTTTTCAAACCTTTTCATCGGCTAACTTCCTAATGAGAGGAGATCTCACTCAAGCCTAAATTAAAAACCAGTGATGTTTTTACAGGAATAACCCCTTGTTGAAGTGGGCGAACGCATCGGGGCATAGGATTGTTATAAAACAATGAATATGTGACCAGCATATAACAATCAAAGAAAGCAGCTCAAGGGGATCAAACTCACGACCATTCGATCAAGAGCCTTTGAGTTTGCGCCATTCTGACTCCCTCGTTTATTATATAGACATATTTATCTAATTTCGTATTGTTTTTTATAATAGAATTTTAATTTTTATGTGGAAATAAAGATGTAGTACTGTACTAAAAAATCTTAATGAATTTTATGAATCAAAAGTTCATTTTTATCTTAATGGTACCTAAAATTATTTATGATTTATTATCATTTTGTAAACAATATATATTGTAAATGATATATTATATATCAAACTTTTAAAAGCATTTTTTAGTCAAATAAGCTTTTTGTTGAAAGCGCAGAATTATATTTCAAATATTTTAATTCCATTTATTAGAGATTCTTTAAAAAAATACAATTCACTTTAGGCAAAAGAAATAATCTCTCGATTTCAAGAAATTTCCTATTGTAACATTGTTTTTCACTAATGAGGTGAGACTGACTGCTTTGTATTTATAAAACACCTTATACTGTAGATAAACAACCTTAGAGATGTATTTTAGTGAAATCCTGTTTAAATCATAGGGTACTTTTCCACTAATGAGAACGATATTAACTTATGAAACTTTTATACTGAGATATACTGTAAATATTATTTGACTTCTATTTTCAATAACTTTAGTCATAAACTTATAAGAACGGCCATAATAGACGAATTAGTCGTTATATTAAAGAAAAGGTCTACTGCTTCAACATATTATTATTTACGGAATATTTTAGTTATTATATATAAATTTCTACTATAAATTCATTTTTGTTTAGAAAATATCATAATATACTTTTACTTTCATAATAATTAGTTAAACAGAATGTACTGTATATTTCAAGTTTAATGTTCGTGTAAATAAAATTCAAAAATATATATCAATTTGAGAAAAGTATACATCAAAAGATAGTTCAAGAGCTAACCTATTCTTCCATTTAAGTATTCTTAAGTCATTAATTTGTGTATTCTTACTCTCAAAAGGATAATAACGAGACGTAAGTTAATTAAATGTACTGTACTCTACACAATATTATTTAATGTTTAGAAAAATATATAGCGTATCCATTTGAGCATAATTTAATTCCATTTTCTTCATTATATTCCTCACATGACAATTAAAATTAAAATAAACACCTTTTTAGTCTCTTATCTATAATTATGCTTTTCATGGAATTAATGAACAAAATTTTTATTAATTAGAGATAAACGTTAATAAATTCAAATAAAGTGATGATCTAAAAGGTTTTTGTTTGTTTAATCCAAGTATTTTTCATAAGTTTAGGTTAGTTTTAGAAAAAGTTAATTTATTTAATAGTTTTATATTTTTGGCGAGACTGGCGCGCAATGCGCTATGGCTTCCCAGGCATGATCGAAGGGTCGTGAGTTCGAACCCCAGGCGCTTGCTGTTTTTCCTGTAATGTATTGGCCGCATATTCATTGTTTTATAACAACCTTATGGCCCGATGCGTTCGCCCATAGCCGACACGGGGTTATCCCTGTAAAAATCTCACTGGTTTTCAGCATGGGCTTCAGTGAGATCTCCTCTCATAAGGAAGTTGACTGATGTAAACGGTTTTTTAACTTTTAATTTAAAATCAAATCTATTAATTAAATTTTATGTCTTTCAAAGCGATTAAGTAATGTTTGAAATAGTTTTTTAGACCGTTTGTCTATTTCTTCTTGTTTATTCTAAAGAGTTATTTAGTTTCTTAAGGTTTCCTTTACTTTAACTATAATTTTTAAGCCATTTAAACAATTTTGGAAATGGCTCAATATTTCGTTTTATTACTTCGCATTAAGTTAACAGTTCACGATATTTTCCGGCCTTTTTTTCATTAAGATTTTTGAACACTTTTCTTAATCTAACAGTAAATCAACGATAAAAGGAATTATTTATATTATTTGAAAGTGTAAACTATTTTTATATTCTTAACTGAATTTTAACTGAAAAAATATACGATATATCCGGTCCCGTTCAGTTGCCAGACAATCAACAAATTTTTTATTTTACCGTTTCTTAAGTCGGATTTGAATAAAGTTAGAATCAATTTATATGTAAATCAAACCAAAAATTCCGAATATGAAAGAGATTTTAGTCTAAACTTAATATATTTTTAGATATTTGACTTTAACTAAATTTTGATATAATAATTTTTTAAATATTATATAAATCTAAAAATATATTAGGTTTAGACAAAAACCTCTCATATTCTCAATCCTCAGTCTGATTTATATATAAATCGAGTCTAATTTCAATCAAATCCCACTTAAGAAACGAGAAAAATAAAAAATTTGTTGTCGGTCTAATGCGTGTCTGGCAAGTGATTGTCTGGCAACCGAACCAGACCAGACCCGATCCGACCCAACATAAACATATTGAAATGAATTTGATCTGATATTGTTCTTATGAGTTTATAGTCCTTTTATATTATTAATTGATAACATTTGAAAATACAATTTATAATTTGAATGATTAATTGTTCATTGATTTAAATAATTATATATAAAAATTAGATATAAATATTTTTAAAATTATAATTTTAACTAAAACCCCAAACCTTAGTTCATATTATATGTATTAGAGTAGAGTATCTTTTAGCCTAACCCTGAGATGCGTTGTCTAAACTTTAACCTTACTCTAAATCTGTTAACTAGAGTCAAGTATTAAGTTTTGGACAACGCATCTCAGGGTTAGGCCGACACTAAAAGATACTTTACTCTAAGACATTGCTAAACATCACTCAAACATAATGGACTACAGCCTCGCTAAAAACCTTTTGAACAAAAATTAGATGAAATTAGAAGAATTAGCCATTATTAGCCATTATTCTTCTAATATGTCGCTCTATTTCAGATCTGGATTATTGTCAAATAAAGAGTTATTCAGAAATCAAATGGAGTACATATCCACGTTACACCCTGTATATACTGTATGTATTATCTATAAAATAATGATAGCTACCACCTTTTGTCCCCAAAGTTGTAAAAAACACTTCCTTACATAGAAATGGAATATGCGTTTATTGAAATAACATTATGTGTATAGTAAGTAAGTGATCACTTTTAAGGGTCAGTTTTTACCCTTAAAAATTGTAAAGTGGTCTCTAACATACAATGTTATTTCAATGAAAGCATATACCAGTTCTATGTAAGGAAGTGTTTTTTACAACTTTGGGGACAAAAGGTGATAGCAATCATTATTTTATAAACCACACGTAAATGCCTAATCTAAATGGTTAAATACCAGTGCTTTCAAATCAAATTAACTGACTTTACTAACAATGTTATTGTAAATGATAGTCATTAATTCAAATAACAACTGATTATTTGGAAGAGTTGAACAAAAGAGAAACATTTGTTAGGTCCTAAATTCAATTTAAATATCGCTTTATTAAAGAACTTCTCATTTCATTTCAAATCTGTAAGAGTGCAACAGTTCAAGTCTGGCAAAATTCGCAAACCTTAATCTCAACTCTGATTTACATCAAACTGATAAACAATTTTGTACAGTAAAAGCTCGATATAACTGACCTCGATTTAACGAACAGCTCGTTATAACGTACATAACCGGAATCCTGTTCGGCTATTAACTTAAGCTAAAATCCATTCGATATAACTCACCGCTCGATTTAACGGATAAAAAATTTTACCCCTTGATGGTTCGTTATATCGAGCTTTTACTGTATAACGTTTTAAAAATAGATCTCACAAGAGATTTAAATTATATTTGTGTAGATTTTGAACATTTTTATTAATAATTATTCAGTAATAAAAACCTATGAACTAAAATGTCATATTTTGTAATCTCGGGTCAGTCAGTCAGTGAAATGCAATTTTTTTGTAAATTTAGTTTTTGGTTAAGTCCCTCAGAGCGGTACAGAGTTTTGTTAAAGTATTTGTTCAGTTTTGTTCTCGTGTTCGCGAGAATTATAATAATAGTTATAATAATAGTTATAATAATAGTTATAATAATGATAAAAATAAAAGTATTTATATATATTTTGAAAGTGTGTTTATTATATGTATAGTATTTTTTGTTTTGTGCGCTTAGTCTTAGAAAAGGTATTCAATAAATATTAGTAATGACTCGCCGGCCACCACACCGACGACGAGAGTAGAGGATTAGTGCGACTGTGGACGGCCCAGGATTCGCACCCGCTGGTGGACGTCCTCTCAGAAGTACCACCAAATTTGTGGCCCAAAAGCAGTTTTGGGGATCAACTCGTGATCAACAGTTGTTGGAAGGACTCGACAGCACTTTCTCCTTCCAGTGGTCGAAAACCCGCTACAATTGAATATAAACAATATTTGAATTTGAATTATTGATTAATTGAAATCTCCATTTATAAAAAGTGAAAATTATGTCAAATAGAAAAAGTTGATAAATATGTTTATTTGCATTAATATAAGATATGATTGCAATGTATAAAAAAATATCAACTTTTTGTCATCAACGACATGAAAAAATTCTCTTTTTGTTTCGATTGGGGCCAAAAAAGTGTAATGTTATATACAAAGTATTATATATTTAATAAGAAATGTAATAATGAATAATTTAAAAGCAATATCTTATATGTAATCTAATGTGAGACACTTTAATCCTATGATTTTTAACTCAAAAACATTTTTTATGCTATAGTCTACGTCTGTGCTGTATTTTGGTGAACTATGAATGTCTATGAAAATGTGATTTCAAAAATGCTAAAAATCGAAGTCGCCGAGAGTATCAAATGAAATCTTAAGGTTTAACCAAAAAGTGAGCTTTTATTCCTAAACTCCTTGAGTTGGTTTCTCCTCGCCTGAGTTACTTACTTGTAGTTCTTGTACTAAAAAACACGTTCAGTGTATCGCAAAGTCCTAATAAATCGAACCATAACTTAGTTTTTTACTCATTATACTTATAGTTATAATTTGTTTTTATCTTTCCATTTGTTAAATTGAAGAATCCTCTAAAACAACGAAATATTTCTGTTAAAAATCTAAAAGACATCTTTCAAGACATGAAACATAATTTTAACTTTTAATATTAATAAAGTATTTATTTATTTTTCTTTGATTTAAAACCTCAATTCCTATTCGACAGAAATCTGGCTAATAGTCAATTATTGAATTTACTTAATTAAAATCTAATTATCAATTTGCATATAAACTCTTACATTGCAAGTACCGGTAAATTGAATGCAATCATTAGAAAGCAGAAACTTAATTATTAATGTTATATACTGTACAATAAAAGTTATATACAATAGTATCATATATATGAATCCTGTGATGCAGAAACGGGTTACCTCGGGATAACGTGTTTTTTGAATTTTTATGGAATCACGTAATTTATCTTATGTTTATCCTATAGTGAAAGTTTCAGAATGCCTTTCAATGGAAGAATTAATAGTTTTTGTAGTTTTAAGATTATTGTTTTCCATTCAAATCAATGTTTTGAAAATATAGTTTTAAAGATTTATCTCGTTTTCATGCATTAAGAGATAACCCGTTTCTGCTGAATAGGATTCATATATATATATATATATATATATATATATCCTAAATATATAAAGACACGATTTTGTTTTTTTGCGGAACAATTCACGCGAATACTGGCCACTATAGAACAGAACTAATTTTATATTATGGCTCATTATGACCTGAAACGCGGTCAGTAATTATTCTTTTTCCCGAAAAGTGGCCAGTGGCCGAGTTAGCGAAATAAAGGCTACGCCACTGATACGTGACGTCTCCAGTAAAAAGTATAAACATCTGTGCAAAGTCGAGTATAGTTTAAACATTAATATGAGACTATATAATTATAGGTGCTCCAAAGCACAATTTACACGGCCCTTTACTTCCATCACACTCCCAACACTAAACCTGAGCCACTATCTAGTGTATATATATAAGGGGAGAAGAGATGCCTCTGCTTTGAAGTGAAAAACCAAAAGCATTTATCTTCTATATAAATACTTATAAAAATAAATGTTTTTGATTTTTCACTTTAAATCAGAGGCATCTCTTCTCCCTTTGCTTTGATATACTTTATCATAGTATTAGTGTATATGATTGCTATGATGCAGAAACCGGCTATTGCTTAATACATGAAAATGAGAAAAAGTCTTTTAAAGTTGAGAACATTTAGGAAGTTATAATATAATTAAACCTATAATAAAAATCAATTTTAATAAGTTTTTCTCATTTATTTATTCAATTTAATGCATTTTATATTAATTTTAAATAAGTAATAGCTTTATTAATAATATATAAATTTTATTAAATTAAACAAAATATTCATTTTTAATGCACTGCTATATAGTCTTTTAATGCTTCACTGTTAACGT